>CM053038.1:173211762-173422098 GCA_028564925.1 Lithobates sylvaticus
TTTAAAACTGCCCGCAGCTGTAATGTATTATCGGATCCCGGCAAAGATAGATAAAAATCATCGAAAAACGGTGTAAACCCCCCCCCCCCCCAGTCCATTACCAGGCTCTTTGGGTCTGGTATGTATATTAAGTGGAACCCTGCACCAAAATAAAAAATATTGTGCGGGGGTCCCCCCAAAATCCATACCAGGCCCTTCAGGTTTGGTATGGATATTAGGAGAACCCTGCCTCAAATTACAAAAAAAATGGCAAGGGGGTCCCCCCCAAAATCCATACCAGACCCTTATCCGAGCATGCAACCTGGCAGGCCACAGGAAAAGAGGAGGGGACGATTGAGTGGCCCCCCTCCTGAACCGTACCAGGCCACGTGCCCTCAACATGGGGAGGGTGCTTTCGGGTCCCCCCAAAACACCTTGTCCCCACCTTGTTGACTACTCACAGAGTCCCATGCCAATTTTAAATTATATGCTGGAAGTGACCTCTTACAAGGGGTTTATCTCCTGCAGCTATTCTATGTTGGAGTGTTTGAGGAGGATCAATGGGAGGACGCTGTTTCTGCGATTCTCCTGTGTTCTCTGAATGTAGCCCAAATGTTATCCCAAGTGTATGTGCTTCTACGTGTCCATTAAATGCCAGCTATACTGGTGAGAATAGGGGTGCGTGAGGATCCATCCTGCACTAGATGCATGAGCGATCGTGGCGACCTGATCCATATGTTGTGGAGGTGCCCCAAACTGCATATATATTTAAAAGGAGGTGATAGGGATTATTAACCGAGTACTGTATATACTCGAGTATAAGCCGAGTTTTTCAGCACATTTTTTTGTGCTGAAAGTGCCCCCCTCGGCTTATATTCGAGTCAATCCCTTTTTTTTCAGCAGAAAATTACATTTTCTGACCCGACTTTGGGGCCCCGTATCTCAGGGCCCCAAAGTTGGTATGACAACCCAGTAGACCTAGCACTACAACATATCCAAAAATGGGGTTCCTAGCACTAAGTGGCCCTGAGATATGGGGCCCCAAAGTCAGTTTGTAAAATATCATTCTCTGCTGCAGAAAAGTGCTTGACATTTTCCGACCCGACTTTGGGGCCCCATATCTCGGGGACACTTGGTGTTGGTATTCAAACCCAGTGGAACTAGCACTACAACATATCCAAAGATGGGGTTCCTTGCACCAAGTGACCCCGAAATACAGGGCCCCAAAGTCGGTCAACTGTGTCCATCTGCAGCAATGTCATTTTGGGTCCAGAGACCCCAAATTGTGGCTGCTGATAGGGGGCATCTAGGAACCCTTAACTACCAAGTTTGACGTTTGGAGGACCTATGGCTGCAAATGGGCACAGTGAGGCATGCAAATGGGCACAGTGAGGCTACAAATGGGCATTGTTGACCCTCTTTTCCACTTACAGTAGCTGCGCATTTCTCACCCTAGGCTTATACTCGAGTCAATAAGTTTTCCCAGTTGTTTGTGGTAAAATTAGGTGCCTCTGCTTATATTCGGGTCGGCTTATACTCAAGTATATACAGCATTTTAAATTCATCTCGTAGAACACCCTAAACTATGCCTGTTGGGAATTATAGATGAAGTTCTGGTGGAGGAGGCCTCTAGATTAGCCATAGCTAGGGCTCTTTTCCAGGCCAGGAAATTAACTCTGCGGCACTGGAAATCCATAGATACCCACGCGGTGAAGGAGTGTCCAACTCAAATGGGCGACACTTATATGGCTGGAAAAATTGATCTACCAGCTCTGGAAATCCATAGATACCCACACGGTGAAGGAGTGTCTAACTCAAATGGGCGGCTGGAAAAAATGATCTACCAGCACAGGGGTAGCGCAAAAAAAATTCTACAAAATTTGGGCACTATGGCTGGATGTTCCTGGTTTAGCCCCCGTTGATCTAATTATGGACCGTTTACCATTGTAAAATTGGCTACAGCAGTTAATAGTATGGGCTCTCCACTGTGGGGCCCTAGTCATATCAGTTATTCTCTGACCAAATGTTTTTTAATGCTGAAACTGACTCTTATGCGGATGCAATTTTATGGTGTGCTGAATACCAAATGCAAAGTACTTATGCTTAGCTTGTAATGATATTAAACTCTGTACGGTTTATCTTGTATTGCTTTTTCAATAAAGCTCCTTTAGTTCTTCACCATAAAAATCTTTTCAGGGGTGCCATGAAAAATTGGTAAATCTTTTCAGGTGTCCTGTGAACATTTTTAGATCTTTTTGGTGAGCCGCAGGACAAAAAAGTTTGAGAAACACTGACCCAACCGGACTGGCACAGCCTAAAAATATGGAAATTTATAGGTTTTCTCTTACACATGTTACCGGTAGTTAGAATGTATGTTATGAGTAGAGAGGGAGCAGTTTTAGGATTATTAAGTATATCCCAGAATATTTAAAGAACATGCGGAACAACTAAATAATATAGAAACGTAAAAAGCAAAATTCAGCGTAGTAAAGAACTCTCTATGCAGGGAGTAAATTTTCATTTTTTTCTAAACCATTTACTGAGAAATGTTTTAGCGTTTGTGAGAGGTCCACTTCATTCAACATAAATCTTTTCTTTGTCGCCAAGTAAAATAAGAATGTCCATCAAGGCTAAAAAGACGATTGATTGTGTTGTGTTAAGTACTTTATTCAGAACATTAAAATGCTTCTTTATTTAGCTTTCACAGACGATGAAAGCAACAGCGATAACTACTGGCAAAATAAATACATAGCGTAGAACCGTATTTTCAGCTAGCAGAGATGTCAGCCTAGGGGTGGGGTTTTTGGGGGTGATAACAGAACAGTTCAAAGTGTGCTGAGGAGACAATTGAGCTGTAGTAAATGGGTGTAGATCAAGTGTCCTGGCAGAATTTTACAGACTTTGAGGTTGATTTACTAATGGCAAATAGGCAGTTCACCTTGCAAGGTCATTTTCCCCAGAGCTTAGTGGATGAGGTGAAAGTTCACTTTCCTGACAGACTCCATGGCAGCCTACGTATGGGTTAATCCCGCCTCTCCTACCTCATAGGACCCCACTCCCATAAATCTTTGCTCCTAGCCAGGCACTGTGTTCCTTTTTTGTCCTCCTCCTTAGGACTAAAGAGGTAGTTCTTACCTTAAGGAGTAGTTGATCCAGGCCTGGCGTTTTCCCCTTGCGCTGGCGATGAAAGAGTGGCGGTGTTGAAGTCCAGTTACCCAGCTATTAGCAGGGTGGACACGGGTGATGTTGCGGTGCCCTGAAGAGCTTACTATCCAGTCATTGACTGGCAAGCGGCAGTTTGGCCAATCGTCCTCGCTATTAGCAGGAGGCCCCCCCCCCCCCATCGATACCCGGTCGTGTTCGCCTAGGAGGCGCTTGGAGGGTCAGGTCGGATCATCTTCGTGCTGGATGGGTATCGTATACACACTTGTTTTCTCCATGGCAGCCTGTGTTTATTCTGTTTGTATGTGTCTTTCTGGTATGGCGGCTGGAGCGCATCTGCGTTCCAGTCCGCCGCTGCTCGTTCCTACTGCGCGTGCGCACGGCCTCGATCCAGATCGAGGCTTGGTTTGCGCCTGCGTGGTTCGACGGGTCAGCGGTGGCCGCGCATGCACGCGGACGTCGGGGGCGGCGTGCGACGACACTCGGAGCGCCGTGACGTCATCCAGGCGGCAGATTCAAATAGCTGTCAGATACAGCTATGCCCTGGCTTCATACAGACACTGCAGACACCGGTTCTTGTATTGACAATACTTGTGGAAGGTAGGCTGGGTGCTTTCTATTCATATGACTATGAGTTTCTGTGGTTATGCTGTTTTGGAATGTTTATGGCCTATATCTCACCTGCAGTCTCTGCTGTTCTGTTGCCATGGATGTGTCGTCGCCGCCTAATGGTCAGCCCTTATGCCGCAGGTAGGACGGAATATTTTTTTCCACTGCCTGTTTTGCATGGGTCATTAAGGATTATTGGGGAATTATAAAAGGTATTTTTTTTTTTTCTGTTGTTTTCCTCAGCCCTTCTAGGTCCGATCATCATTCAGTAGCACGTGAAGAAAAATCTAGGTCACAGCGTGACCAATCAAAATCAAGGTCTTCTTCTAGACATCACACGGATAGGTCAAGGTCCGGATCTAAACGTGATTCCCACCGCCATTCCGGCCGCTCGGAGAAAAAAGCCTGCTGGGGGTGTAGGGCTCATGTCCCGGAGGACAAATCCCTCTGTGAAACATGCTACTCCAGAGCTGTGAAGGAGAGAGGTGCAGGAGACCAGCAGGTGGAAGCACTGGTCAGAAAGGTTGTGCAGGAATCTCTGAGTAGGACGGATTCAGCCCACACAGCCATTCCTCCTTCAGCACCAGCCTCATCCGCGGACGTAGTTGAACTTGAAGTTCCAGGTCCCTCTCACGACAATTTTTCGTCAAATGGATCCTCCGATAGTGAGGTTGAGGTGGATGAATATGGAGCGGGGTTTGACTTCTCCCAGGTTCCTCATCTGGTCAGGGCAGTTAAAGATGCGCTGAAATGGGAAGACCCAATAGAGATGCCCTCTAAACAGAAAAAGTATTTCAAGCATCTGAAAAAAGAACGCCCGAATTTCCCCTTCTTGGGAGAACTAGGTGAAATCATATCTGATGAATGGGGGAAGGTTGAAAGAAAGAACTCTTTAATCTCCAAAGTGGCGAAAATGTACCCATTCAGGAGCGAGGAGGTGAAATACCTGGATTCAGCCCCCCTCATTGATGCGGCACTGATGAGATTAGTGAGACATGTTACGCTTCCACTCGAAGACACAGTGTCATTCAGAGATGGTCTGGAAAGGAAGATCGACACTGATCTCAAACGAATATATATCACTGCAGGGATGGCCTGCAAACCGGCCCTAGCTCTTGCGGCTTTGTC
Organism: Lithobates sylvaticus; assembly: GCA_028564925.1. NCBI lineage: Eukaryota > Metazoa > Chordata > Amphibia > Anura > Ranidae > Lithobates > Lithobates sylvaticus. Next base: position 173,216,641 of record CM053038.1, read on the forward strand.
AAAAGCCATGGAATCCTGGACAGATGACGTGGGTGCAACCCTGGGAAGTATATCCGAAGACGTGGTCAGGAATTCCCCAGTGCATGAATTAAGGATGGCATCGGCTTTTCTGGGTGAGGCATCCCTGGACATTATCCGGTTAGTATCGCGTGTCATGCTATCCTCGGTCACAGCTAAACGTGCCCTATGGTTACGTCCATGGGTAGCGGATCCTGCCTCCAAACAGGCATGGTGCAAAATTCCCTTTGAGGGTTCTTCCCTCTTTGGGAACAAGCTGGACTCGGCCATCACACGCGCTACTGGGGGTAAGTCGGGTTTCCTACCCCAGGATCGTCGTCTCTTAAGCCAGAGAAGAACTCAACCCAGACAGGATCAGGAGCGTGCTAGGGACGCACGGCGATACAGACCTGGTAGGGAATTCAGGAAAAACTGGAAAAGAAACCAACCTTCAGGACAGAAGTCCACAAAGGCCACATCTTCTGGGGGTCGTGATGCGACTAAGTCCTTTTGATATGGAGCCTGTCCAGGTGGAGCAGGTAGGAGCACGATTACTCCGTTTCCAGCACGTCTGGGCAGCCTCGGTCCAAGATTATTGGACAGTCAAAACCATCTCTACAGGTCACACCTGGACTTTCACCAACCCACCTACACACCGCTTTATTCCCACAGTTCTACCGCAATCAGAAGAGAAAAGAGAAATTCTCTTATCCTATACAGACTCCCTGATATCTCAAGGGGCCGTCATTCCGGTACCAGTGGAGGAAAAATTTCAGGGAGTATATTCCCCCCTTTTCATGGTTCTCAAAAAGAACGGGTCATGGAGGCCAGTCATCGACCTAACATATTTGAACTCCTTCATCCAGAAGGAAAGGTTCAAGATGGAGACTCTCTTGACCATAAGTCAAACAATTCAGCCAGGCGATTGGATGGTCTCAGTAGACCTGAAGGACGCGTATTTTCATGTGCCAAACGCGAGGAATTTTCAGCAATACCTCAGGTTCGCAGTGGAGCAGAGACATCTCCAGTTCACCTGTCTTCCTTTCGGGCTGACAACATCGCCTCGAGTGTTCTCAAAAGTATTACTGGCAGTGGTAGCCCTAATCAGGGTCAAAGGTGTCCGGTTACACCACTACCTGGACGATCTACTCCTGCTCTCGCAAGACAGAGATCAGCTTCTTTTACATCTGGACCAAGTCATCTCGGTCTTGACGGAGTTCGGCTGGTTGTTGAACAGGGAGAAGAGTCAGTTGGATCCAACCCAGTCCCTGATATTCCTAGGGGCACAGTTCGACACGGTAAAGAGTACCATTTCCTTACCCATGGAGAAGATCCCAGTAATCCAAGACAGAATCCGTCTCGCCTTGGCATGTCCTCGCCTCAGGGCATCATACTGCCTCAGGGTTATCGGCACCATGGTGGCCACAGCTCCCATGGTAAAATGGGCACAGTGGAAGATGCGGCCCTTCCAAAAGGGCTTTCTGCAACAATGGATCCCAGAGTCACAAGATCACTTTATCAGAATGACCCCGTCCATGAGGGAGAGCCTTCCATGGTGGCTTCATCAGGAGAATCTCCTCAAGTGCCATTCCATTGCTCCAATCTCCTGGATCACGGTGACGACGGATGCCAGCAACAGCGGCTGGGGAGCCCTCTGTCTGTCAGAAGTAGCCCAGGGGAAATGGGACTTCCCATCTCAAGGTATAGTGTCAAATGTCTTGGAACTCCGAGCTGCTTTTCAAGCTCTTCAAGTCCTCCGTCACCTGATATCAGGAGCTTCGGTTCTGTTGAGATTGGACAACACAACTGCGGTAGCATACATCAAGAGACAAGGGGCACACGCAGTCTCGACCTGCTAAAGGAGGTCAGTCCGATTATGGTCTGGGCCCAGGCGAATTTGTCGAATCTAACGGCAGTTTATCTCCCCGGAGTCCAGAATGTCCAGGCGGACTTCCTCTCAAGAGTATCCCTGGACAACAACGAGTGGTCTCTCCACACAGAAGTGTTCAGTTGGATTCTGTCTCTGGGAGTAACACCGGAGGTGGACCTCTCTGCATCACCCTGCAATGCGAAACTCGAGAAGTATTACATGAGGAATCGTTGTCCCCAGGCTTACGGAATAGATGCGTTGACGGACCAGTGGAGGTTTCTCAAGGCGTATGCCTTTCCCCCAGTCCCGGTCATTCTCCGTTTTCTATCAAGACTCCGCTGGGAAGAAGCCGAAATAATAGCGGTAATTCCATACTGGCCCAACAGGCCATGGTTTCCTCTCCTGACGCAGCTCAGTTGTCGGGACCCAGTCCCTCTTCCTTCCAGGCCAGATCTCCTGCTACAGGGAGCATCGCTTCACCCATGTCCATCCCATCTCCACCTGATGGTTTGGTGGTTGAAAGGGAAAGGTTAACAGCTTTGGGGTGTCCAAACACAGCAATTGAGACCCTGATGAGTGCCAGGAGAGAGGGTACTAATAGAGTATACCAAAGAATCTGGGCAAGATTCGTGAGTTTCATCTCTACTGTTGGGGGCTCATTCAAAGACCCAAAAATATCGGACATTCTGGGTTTCCTGCAGACAGGCCTGGAGTTGCCCTTGGCCGTTAGCTCTCTTAGAGTTCAAGTCTCCGCGATTTCTGCATTCACAGGCGTTGCCTGGGCAAAACATGCTCTCGTCAGGCAATTCTTCAAGGGTGCAACAAGACTTAGACCTCAAAGGAGGCCAAGATTCTCCAAGTGGGATCTTCCCCTCGTTTTGGACTTCTTTTCAGGAGAAGAATTTCGGCAAATGGATCAATTGTCCATCAAAGACCTTTTTCTCAAGACAGTATTCCTGGTGGCCATAACATCTGCCAAAAGAGTATCTGAGATCAGCTCTCTGGGTTTCAAAGAACCCTTAATCACCTTTTTTCCTGATAGAGTGGTCTTGATCCCCATGTTGGGATCAAACCCCAAAGTGACGTCCGTCTTTCATGAGAATCAAGAAATAGTGCTCCCAACATTCCATTCACCTGACAATTCTAGCATCCATCCTCTCGATGTCGGAGAAATCTTAAGACTCTATTTGGAAACGACGGCTCCCTTCCGGAAATCGGATTACCTTTTTATCTACTTCCAGGGGAAGAACAGAGGATTACGTGCTTCCTCCAGATCCATCTCAGCCTGATCCAGGCTATTCAAAGGGCGTATACGGCTAAGGGTCTGGTCCCTCCAGAGGCAGTGACAGCCCACTCAACTAGGAGTGTTTCAACGTCTTGGGCAGCTTCCCGTCATGTGTCTGCAGAAGTGATTTGCAAAGCAGCCTCGTGGTCATCGATAAATACATTTATGACACACTATTGTGTTGAGCCAGCGGCTCTTTCCTCAGTTAATTTTGGTTTGAATGTCTTATCTGTTGACAGTGCCAATTAAACCTTTTTTCTTTAAACCAGCAATATTTCCCACCCGGGAGTGTATGGCTAGTTATTTCCCATACGTAGGCTGCCATGGAGTCTGTCAGGAAAATGGAAAATTTATATCAAATACTTACCGTAATTTTCCTTTCCTGATGGACTCCATGGCAGCAGGAGTTCCCTCCCATTGCTGGAGTAGGCTAAGTTATGGAACACGGTGCCTGGCTAGGAGCAAAGATTTATGGGAGTGGGGTCCTATGAGGTAGGAGAGGCAGGATTAACCCATACGTAGGCTGCCATGGAGTCCATCAGGAAAGGAAAATTACGGTAAGTATTTGATATAAATTTTCCATTTTCCATTAATACCCAATTACATGCAAGGAAATTAAAAACAAAAAAATATTTTTTTACATGCACATGATAGGATGATAGAAGTCAGCAGATATTTAGCATATTCACTAAGCTCTGGGGAAAGTGCAACTTCCCCTGCACAATGAACAGCCTGTTTGCCTTTAGTAAAATCAACCCCTTCCTATATTTTTTCAAAGCTCATTAGGCTGGAATGTTTTCCAAGTAGTACTCATATATATTGTACCATCATCCCAAATTAATATAGAGAATAAAGATATTGGAGATACGGGACTGTCTAAGATACATAGTTACAAGACGTGTTTGAATATGATAAAAAGGATATTTTATTAACACATAAAATCTAAAAGATGTTTTGACTTTGTGTACAGCAATATACATATCATGGTTCAAAGGTTATGCATACAATCCCAATTGAAACACAGAATGTTAATATACTATAAGCACACAGGTCATTATACTTGTCCATTTGTTCTCAACGTGTTTCGCCAGATAAGGCTTCTTCAGGAGACAAACATAGGGTATAAGTGATTGGAAGTATTGAAGGTATTTTCTTGTTCTAAAGTATGCATATAGAAATAATGTAAGATTTAGTACATACAAAAACGATATTATTGATTTACAGTTGTGCTGTATGGGTTTGTAGTGGTGATTGCGCCAAATGGGTCCCAGGTATGTGTACGACCTCTTACCTCCAATGATAGAGAGTTTGCACATCCCCAGATTACCAAGAAAGAAATGAGATAAATTCACAACAGAGTAACCTCCAAGTGGATCCACACAGGGCTATACCACATAGCCAGGACCAAGATATGTGGCTGGAGACCCGTAGGGGGAGAAAAGAAGTCCTATTATTTCACTGTTGTATTGGAACAAGGCCTGCAGAGTACAAAAAGTACTTCTTGAGTATTCGTATACAATATATCACGTTTAGCTAAAAGGTAGCAATATAGTTTGGTCAGGCCCCACATTTTATCAAACTATACCTACCTCTTTGGCATTTCATAAAGAAGAGAAAATACAAAGGAGGCTCGGGTCTACCTTCGGTTGAAGGAGGGGGGGATCTGTCTTTGATTTAGATAGTGTTTATAATGACAATGGTATTCTGAAAATATAAAAAGAAAAAAGACCCCAATAAAGTTACAAGGATCTATGCAACCCCTTCCCATAGTTTTCACTGCGCATGGAACATGTGCATACACTCACTATAATGTACCCCTTTAAGGCTATCCTAACTGGTCACTATGTTAAGTGGTAGAGAAAAAAATATATATATATATATATATATATATATATATATATATATATATATATATATATATATATACACAGTGCCTTGAAAAGGTATTCATACCCCTTGAAGTTTTCCACATTTTGTCATGTTACAACCAAAAAAAGTAAATGTATTTTACTGGGATTTTATGTGATAGACCAACACAAAATGGCACATAATTGTGAAGTGGAAGAAAAATGATAAATGGTTTTCAATTTTTTTTTTAAATAAATATGTGAAAAGTGTGGTGTGCATTTGTATTCAGCCCCCCTAAATCAATACTTTGTAGAACCACCTGTCACTGCAATTACAGCTGCAATCTTTTTGGGGATGTCTCTACCAGCTTTGCACATCTAGAGAGGGACATTTTTGCCCATTCTTCTTTGTCAAATAGCTCAAGCTCTGTCAGATTGGATGGAGAGCGTCTGTGAACAGCAATTTTCAAGTCTTCCCACAGATTCTCAATTGGATTTAGGTCTGGAGTTTGACTGGACCATTCTAACACATGAATATGCTTTGATCTAACCCATTCCATTGTAGCTCTGGTTATATGTTTAGGGTCGTTGTTCTGCTAGAAGGTGAACCTCCACCCCAGTCTCAAGTCTTTTGCAGACTCTAGCAAGTTTTTTTCTAAGATTGCCCTGTATTTGGCTCCATCCATCTTCCCATCAACTCTGACCAGCTTCTCTGTCCCTGCTGAAGTAAAGCATCCCCACAACATGATGCTGCCACCACCATGTTTCACAGTGGGGATGGTGTGTTCAGGGTGATGTGCAGTGTTAGTTTTCCACCACACATAGCGTTTTGATTTTAGACCAAAAAGTCAAATTTTGGTCTCATCTGACCAGAGCTCCTTCTTCCACATGTTTTCTGTGTCCCCCACATGGCTTCTCGCAAACTGCAAATGGGACTTCTTATGACTTTCTTTCAACAATGTCTTTCTTCTTGCCACTCTTCCATAAAGGTCAGATTTGTGAAATGCACGACTAATAGTTGTCCTGTGGACAGATTATCCCACCTGAGCTGTGGATCTCTGCAGCTCCTCCAGAGTTACCATGGGTCTCTTGGCTGCTTCTCTGATTAATGCTCTCCTTGCCCGGCCTGTCAGTTTAGGTGGACGGCCATGTCTTGGTAGGTTTGCAGTTGTGCCATACTCTTTTCATTTTCGGATGATGGATTGAACAGTGCTCCATGAGATGTTCAAAGCTTGGGATATTTTTTTTATAACCTAACCCTGCTTTAAACTTCTCCATAACTTTATCCCTGCCCTGTCTGGTGTGTTCCTTGGACTTTGTTCTGTCTCAAGGACATTCAGCTAAACCATTCTTATCCCATAAACATGATACCATATTTCTTCGATCGCAGTTTATTGGAACAAGCTAGGTGAAACTACAAATAGCAAGAATAAACCTTAGTAAGTACAATATCCCATAAATTTAGCATACATTTAAAAGACAAATATACACAGTTCAATATGAGACAGTAAAACTTACTTTTTTAAGTTCAATAAGGGATTGATGGTAAGAGATTGAAACAAGACATCTTGCAGTCTTGAAAGCATGGTGAATGTGTCTCTTCCTGTGAGACTTTACCCAGAATACTTTGCCTTCCAAGTACTTCCTGGGTTATAAACTTTAATAATAACATGTACACAACAGAAACAATACCAAAAAGGGACGCTAGGTGGCGCCTACGCTCTGCAAATGATTCCTATAGAAAATAACAACATTAAATGTCATTTACAACAACACAAATGAAGATAATCAGAATATATACATCATAACAGACTTCATGATGCTGTTTTTTCACTAAGGTTCTCTAACAAACCTCTGGAGGGCTTCACAGAACAGCTGTATTTATACTGAGATTAAATTACACACAGGTGGACTCTATTTACTAATTAGGTGACTTCTTAAGGCAATTGGTTCCACTAGTTTTTAGTTAGGGGTATCAGAGTAAAGGGGGCTGAATACAAATGCACACCACACTTTTCACATATTTATTTCTAAAAAAAATTGAAAACCATTTATCATTTTTCTTCCACTTCACAATTATGTGCCACTTTGTGTTGGTCTATCACATAAAATCCCAATAAAATACATTTACTTTTTTGGTTGTAACATGACAAAATGTGGAAAATTTCAAGGGGTATGAATACTTTTTCAAGGCACTGTATATATATATACAGTGGTGTGAAAAAGTGTTTGCCCCCTTCCTCATGTCCTGTTCCTTTGCATGTTTGTCACACTTAAGTGTTTCGGAACATCAAACCAATTTAAACAATAGTCAAGGACAACACAAGTAAACACAAAATGCAATTTGTAAATGAAGGTGTTAGGTGAAAAAAAATCCAAACCATCATGGCCCTGTGTGAAAAAGTGATTGCCCCCCTTGTTAAAACATACTATAACTGTGGTTGTCCACACCTGAGTTCAATTTCTCTAGCCACACCCAGGCCTGATTATTGCCACACCTGTTCACAATCAAGGCATCACTTAAATAGGAGCTGCTTGACACAGTAAGGTCCACCAGAAGATCCTTAAAAGCTACACATCATGCCGAGACCCAAAGAAATTCAGGAACAATTGAGAAAGAAAGTAATTGAGATCTATCAGTTTGGAAAGGGTTATAAAGCCATTTCCAAAGCTTTGGGAATCCAGCGAACCACAGTGAGAGCCATTATCCACAAATGGCGAAGACATGGAACAGTGGTGAACCTTCCCAGGAGTGGGCGGCCGCCCAAAATTACCCCAAGAGCGCAGCGACGACTCATCCAAGAGGTCACAAAAGACCCCACAACAACGTCCAAGGAACTGCAGGCCTCACTTGCCTCAGTTAAGGTCAGCGTTCATGCCTCCACCATCAGGAAAAGACTGGGCAAAAATGGCCTGCATGGCAGAGTTCCAAGGAGAAAACCACTGCTGAGCAAAAAGAACATCAAAGCTCGTCTCAATTTCTCCACAACACATCTTGATGATCCCCAAGACTTTTGGGACAACATTCTGTGGACCGATGAGACAAAAGTGGAACTCTTTGGAAGGTGTGTGTCCAAGTATATCTGGCGTAGAAGGAACACTGCATTTCAGAAAAAGAACATTATACCAACAGTAAAATATGGTGGTGGTAGCAGTGGCGGCTGGTGAAGTTTTAGGAAGGGGGGGCGCCAGACCCCGCCCTGCCTTTTTAACCCCTCCCACTTGGTGAAAATGGGCGTGTTTTCAGTGAAATAGTGGGCGTGGCTCTAAGGTGGTGTAGTTAGCGTCTGAGATGAACGAGGGATGGAGGGAGAGAGGAATGAAGGGACAGCAGCCCCAGATCCTACACCACAATAGAAATGTGTATTCTAGAAAGCTTAACAATCAGCAGATAAAGATACTCCAAACACCTGGTGTTAGCACTTCAATCATCCCGGCACCATGGTTGTTATGGTGTCAGGATGATTGAATCGCATTATTTCTATTATTACATTGTAAATGTAATATAGAATTAAATGATTAAACTCACCATAATGCAGAATCAGTGGGAGCCCTGAGCGTGTCACCTGCCACGTCGCCTGCCATCAGATGCCATCAGGCGTCCCCAGCGGAGTCCTTCCTTAGGCTGGATTCACACCTATGCATTTTTGGTGCTTTTTGCATTTTGCAGATTTGCACTACAGAACGTGTTCCATAGGAAACCATGTTATATGGACTGTAGTGCAAATCTGAAAAATGCATAAAGCATTAAAAATGCCATAGGTGTGAATACAGCCTTACATCAGGTGCCCTCAGTGGAGAACCTCCTTACATGCAGCCTGCGTCCCACCAAATGCAGCCAGCCTGTGTGTAGAACATCTTATCATGTAGGGCATGCCATGAATTACATGTTGTACATAGCATGTCCTACACATAGCATGTTCTTCTACACATAACATGACATAAACATAACATCCACATAACATGTCCTCCACATAACATCCACATAACATGTCCTCCACATAACATCCACATAACATGTCCTCCACACAACATGTCCTCCACACAACATGTCCTCCACATAACATGACATGACATCCACATAACATGACATCCACATGACATGACATGTCCTCCACACAACATGTCCTCCACACAACATGTCCTCCACATAACATGACATGACATCCACATAACATGACATCCACATGACATGACATGTCCTCCACATAACATGACATGTCCTCCACACAACATGTCCTCCACACAACATGTCCTCCACACAACATGTCCTCCACACAACATGACATACACATAACATGTCCTCCCCATAACATGACATAAACATAGCATGACATAAACATAACATGTCCTCCACATAACATGGCATACACATAACATGACATACACATGACATGACACGACACATAACATGACATAACATGTCCTCCCCATAACATGACCTAAACATAACATGACATAACATGTCCTCCACATAACATGACATCCACATAACATGTCCTCCACATAACATGACATAAACATAACATACACATGACATGACATGTCCTCCACATAACATGACATACACATAACATGCCATCCGCATAACATGTCCTCCACATAACATGACATGACATACACATAACATGACATGAAATACACATAACATGCACATGACATGACATACACATAACATGACATGACATACACATAACATGACATCCACATGACATGACATCCACATGACATGACATCCACATAACATGACATCCACATGTCCCCCACATAACATGACATGACATCCACATAACATGACATCCACATAACATGACATCCACATGACATGACATGTCCTCCACATAACATGTCCTCCACATAACATGACATGACATCCACACAACATGTCCTCCACACAACATGTCCCCCACATAACATGACATCCACATAACATGACATGTCCTCCACACAACATGTCCTCCACACAACATGTCCTCCACACAACATGTCCTCCACACAACATGTCCTCCACATAACATGACATACACATAACATACACATAACATGACATCCACATAACATGATATACACATGACATCCACATAACATGACATCCACATGACATGACATGTCCTCCACATAACATGACATACACATAACATACACATAACATGACATCCACATAACATGATATACACATGACATACACATAACATGTCCTCCCCATAACATGACATAAACATAACATGTCCTCCATATAACATGACATAAACATAACGTGTCCTCCACATAACATGGCATACACATAACATGGCATACACATGACATACACATAACATACACATAACATGACATACACATGACATGACATACCATGACATGACACATAACATGACATAACATGTCCTCCACATAACATGACATAAACATAACATACACATGACATGACATAGACATGACATGACATGTCCTCCACATAACATGACATACACATAACATGCCATCCGCATAACATGTCCTCCACATAACATGACATGACATACACATAACATACACATAACATGACATACACATAACATGACATGACATACACATAACATGACATACACATAGCACGTCCTCCACATGACATACACATATAGCACACCCTGCACATGTCATCCACAATAACGAAACAATGTCCAGACTGCTGCCGACATTTACATGTACTGTATGGTAATGGGTTGCCGTCCAACCTCCACAAATACCAGGCAAATACCAGGCTGCACATGACCACATGACATGGGGGGGGGGGGGTGCCGTCCAACCTCCAAAGCTGCAAATACCAGGCTGCACATAAAAAAGATTAATGTGTTAAACTAAGCGTCCTACCGTCAGGAGAAGTAAAGCCTGTGCCATCTGAGAAAGTGAAAGTGAAGTCTGTCAGCCGCCGAAGCTCAGCTCAGCTTCCTCTCACGCTGGCCTGAACAGAGGAGTGCCAACGTCACTTCCTGGAGTGACGTAGCTCAATGCATTTGATTCTATGCACTCCACTCGCCTGGCCAGTCAAGCGCGCCGGAAGCTGTGGCGCGATCGACCGCGCCACAGAGCGAGTTTTTTGCAGGCAAATGAGGCGCCTCGTCTGCAATCTCATGATTGCATCGACGTGGCGTTTCCCATACTGCACTGCGCCCGGCGCCGGGACACAGTGCATAAAAGGACAATAACATTTTTTTTTTTTTAAAGGGACAGGTTTAAATAAAAAAAAAATTTATTTTTTTAAATTTTTTTTTTTTGACTGCCTGAAAGGGTTGGGGGGCGGCGCCCGGGCGCCCCCTATGGACGGGCCGCCACTGGGTGGTAGTGTGATGGTCTGGGGCTGTTTTGCTGCTTCAGGACCTGGAAGACTTGCCGTGATAAAAGGAACTATGAATTCTGCTGTCTACCAAGAGATCCTGAAGGAGAATGTCCGACCATCTGTTTGTGTACTCAAGCTGAAACGAACTTGGGTTCTGCAGCAGGACAATGATCCTAAACACACCAGCAAGTCCACCACCGAATGGCTGAAGAAAAACAAAATGAAGACTTTGGAGTGGCCTAGCCAAAGTCCTGACCTGAATCCTATTGAGATGTTGTGGTATGACCTTAAAAAGGCCGTTCATGCTCGAAAACCCTCTAATGTAACCGAATTAGGACAATTCTGCAAAGATGAGTGGGCCAAAATTCCTCCAGGACGCTGTAAAAGCCTCATTGCACGTTATCGCAAACGCTTGGTTGCAGTTGTTCCTGCTAAGGGTGGCCCAACCAGTTATTAGGTTTAGGGGGCAATCACTTTTTCACACAGGGCCATGATGGTTTGGATTTTTTTTCACCTTTAATAATAAACACCTTCATTTACAAATTGCATTTTGTGTTTACTTGTGTTGTCCTTGACTATTGTTTAAATTGGTTTGATGTTCCGAAACACTTAAGTGTGACAAACATGCAAAGGAACAGGAAATGAGGAAGGGGGCAAACACTTTTTCACACCACTGTGTGTATATATATATATATATATATATATATATATATATATATATATATATATATATACCGCATATCTAATGTATATAGTAATTTAATTTGAAAGGCCAAAGGTTAACAGACAACCACTTGTAAAAAGAAAAAAAAATAGTATTTACTGGTCTCTCAAAAGCAAGCAAACACAAATATCTTTCTTCAGCAAAATAAAGGCAAACAGCCCCTAGTCCTGGTGTAATCAAGTCCACACAACATGGCTCACCACCAATATCTCAGTCCCACATTTGGGTTTATGGTTTTGGGAGGCAAACACAAGATGCAGGGGCTCAGCAAATAGAGCCTCAGTCCCCAGATAGTCCACACCTGTTAACAGCCGTAAATCATTCCCCACTGCCTAATAGACTCTGTCCTGCTGCTTTTCAAGCCTCTCTTGCCGGTGGGATAAACCTTCCTTGCCCAAAGTCCCTATAATTGGGGTTGGGAGGCTTTTTTCCGCACAAAGTCTCTCCAAACCTCCTTATTCCAGGTCCCATGAGAGGACTTTCTGATCCTGAGAGCTGCCAGACAGTCCTTTCCTCCTCAACCAGACTACCCCGGAACGACCTCACCCAAGGATCCATCCAAAGATCCATCCGAGTCGTCCTTTACTTTATACAGTATGTGTGTGTGTGTGTGTATATATATATCCCAAATACTTAATTAAATATGTGGTCACATGACACTCACAACCCTGTAGTCCTCCCTTCTTTCAGCAGAGTGGAAAGGTCATTCTTTGCATGTCCTTGTAGCTATCTGCGTTATGCGGACAATTGTTATTGGTTGTACAGTGACAAAGCCTGGAGTGGTGACGTTACCCATAGGCTTCAAAAATCCATCCATTGCTGGTCCTTCCTGCAGCTGATGCTGGCTGACACGGGGAGCCGGCATCACATGACTGAACTGGGACAGACTTAGAATAGAGAAGTATATTCATCTTTCTTACATAGGTTAGCCAACCTGGAGATTGACTTGAATACAGAAAAAAAAAAAAATATATATTGTTGACATTGTTAATAGGTTTTGTATTATATTGTACAGCTTATACAGGACACGTAGATTCAGAAATCCAAAGGGCTCATGGAGCTTTAAATGTATAGATTACACAATGCATCGCTTGAAACATATAATTTATAGAAAACACTACAATGATTTTACGGTGGATTATATAGGGTGTAATTTGCTGTGGACCTGCATGCTCCTTCAGCATTGTTGAACTGATAATAGTAAGTTAACACTTTGCACAGCTTGCAAAATCCTAAGAGATTAAGTATCTGTTATATTACAGACACAAAATTGTGTTATGGAGTATACCATATTATTTTTATTATACAAACTGAGGTTTATCATGCCAATGATATTTTTTAAATACAGTGCCTTGAAAAAGTATTCATACCCCTTGATATTTTTGTTACAACCAAAAACGTAAAGGTATTTTATGTGATAGACCAACACAAAGTGGCACATAATTGTGAAGTGGAAGGGAAATGATGGTTTTCCAAATTTTTTCCAAATAAATACAGTGGAACCTTGGTTTATGAGTAACACGGTTAATGAGCGTTTTGAAAGACGAGCAACTTTTTTTTTAAAATCCTGACTCCGTTTGCGAGTAATGTCTCGCAAAACAAGCAGGATTCAAGCCAATGGGGTGTGCAGTACCGCATTTGACCAGAGGTGCCGGGGCGCCGGTGACACTCGGAACGGTTCAGGGCCATTTGGAGCCATTCAGAAATACTCAGAATCACTCGGAAATACTCCATTCCCAAGTGTTTCCGAGTTCAGCCGAGCTGTCCCCGAGTATTTCCGAGGATCTCCGTCGCCCCCCCCCCCCCACCTCTGGCCACATGCGGTATTGAATGCAATAGAAGTCAATCAGGAATGAATTATCTTCGTTTCCATTGACCTTTATGGGGAAATTCACTTTGACATGCGAGTGCTTTTGATTACAAGCATTCTCCTGGAACGGATTATGCTCGTAATCCAAGGTTCCACTGTATGTGAAAAATGTGGAGTGCATTTGTATTCAGCCCCCCTGAGTCAATACTTTGTAAAACCACCTTTCCATGCAATTACAGCTGCAAGTCTTTTTGGGGATGTCTCTACCAGCTTTGCACATCTGAGCTCTGTCAGATTGGATGGAGAGGGTCTGTGAACAGCAATTTTCAAGTCTTGCCACAGATACTCACTTGGATTTTGGTCTGGACTTTAACTGGGCCATTGTAACACACATAAATATGCTTTGATCTAAACCATTCCATTGTAGCTCTGGCTGTATTTTTAGGGTCGTTGTCCTGCTGGAAGGTAAACCTCTGCCCCAGTCTCAAGTCTTTTGCAGATTGCCCTGTATTTGGCTCCATCCATCTTCCCATCAACTCTGACCAGATTCCCTGTCCCTGCTGAAGAAAAGCATCCCCACAACATGATGCTGCCACCACCATGTTTCACGGTGGGGATGGTTTGTTCAGGATGATGTGCAGTGTTAGTTTTCCGCCGCACATAGCGTTTTTGCTTTTAGGCCAAAAAGTTAAATTTTGGTCTCATCTGACCAGAACACCTTCTTCCGAGTTTTCTGTGTCCCCCACATGGTTTCTCGCAAACTTCAAACAGGACTTCTTATGGCTTTCTTTCAACAATGGCTTTCTTCTTGCCACTCTTCCATAAAGGCCATTATTGTGGAGTACACAACTAATAATTGTCCTGTGGACAGATTCTCCCACCTGAGCTGTGGATCTCTGCAGCTCCCCCCAGAGTTACCATGGACCTCTTAGCTACTTCTCTGATTAATGCTCTCCTTGCCCGGCCGGTCAGTTTAGGTGGACGGTCATGTCTTGGTAGGTTTGCAGTTGTGCCATACTCTTTCCATTTTTGGATAATGGATTGAACAGTGCTCTGTGAGATGTTCACAGCTTGGGATAGTTTATTATACCCTAACCCTGCTTTAAACTTCTCCACTCCACTTTATCGCTGACCTGTCTGGTGTGTTCCTTGGCCTTCATGATGCTGTTTGTTCACTAAGGTTCTCTAACAAGCCTCTGCAGGCTTCACAGAACAGCTGTATTTATACTGAGATTAAATTACACACAGGTGTAATTACTATTTACTAACTAGGTGACTTCTAAAGGCAATTGGTTCCACTTGATTTTAGTTAGGGGTATCCGAGTAAAGGGGGCTGACTACAAATTCACGCCACACTAATATTAAATACTAATACTAAATATTTATTTGTAAACATTTTTGAAAACCATTTATCATTTTCCTTCCACTTCACAATTATGTACCACTTTGTGTTGGTCTATCACATAAAATCCCAATAAAATAAATTTACGTTTTTAGTTGTAACATGACAAAATGTGGAACATTTCAAGGGGTATGAATACTTCTTCAAGGCACTGTAAATCAGAAAAAAATAGGCAAAGCGCAGGACTCAATCAGTTCAGCCAAATTGATACAATCTTATCTGACAATGTGTAGATATAAATATCCAATATTGTTGGTCAGCTTAGAAGGTGACTTGACAAAGGAGAACTTTGCCTCCGAAACACGCAGTCATAGCAAAGCCAATAGCGTCCTTCCACCACGCAGCCTGCCATCTGTGGCCCTTGGTCAGCGGCTTTAGTTATTTCCCCCTACCTGGCCGTGCAAAGTGCTGCCTGCCCTCTGAATCCATACGACTCTTCAGCCCGCAGTCAGCAGCTCCCGGGGCTGGTTTGTGTGTGCGGACTCCTCACCCCCTGTCGAGAAATACTGATGTTCATTTCCATCTCCCATAGGGGCTTCTTTCTTGGATTACTCCTGTCGGCCTCTATGTTCAGTTACAATCAGCCCCATGGGACACTCCCCTGGCTATGGTGGATGGCATATACATGTGTTGCAAATTTTCCATGCATTTATTTATTTTTTGTTTTTAAATTGGTGGGACACCCTGAAAAAAGAAACTTTAAAAAAATGTTAATACATTTTTTTTTTTTTACTTACCAGAAAACGGAAAATTGTATACTTACCTTTCCGTAATTTTCCTTTCCTGTCGCATCTCCATGGCAGCATATACCTTGGGTTGTGACTCCGCCTCCATAACCTGATAGGACCACGTAACTATAAAATGGTGATACGGCCCCCGCCCCGGTATTCTCTGTATATATGAATCACCTTCTAAAAACGGAAAGAAAAGGGTGGGCAAAGTATGCTGCCATGGAGATGCGACAGGAAAGGAAAATTACGGAAAGGTAAGTATACAATTTTCCATTTTCCTGTCGCATCATGGCAGCATATACCTTGGGGAGTAACTCGCAGACAGGGTGGGAATATGCAAGTAAGATAAGTTTATTGACAAGGAATAGAGGAATTGGCTCGGATAACTGATTTTCCGAAATCTGTAGTTGTTAGGCATGCAGAGTCCACTCTGTAGTGGGAGATGAAAGTATTCCTGGAGGACCAGGTGGCGGCTCTGCAGATGGTTTCCGCCGAGACTCTACAGTAGGCTGCCCACGAGGTCGCCACTGCCCTGGTGGAGTGTGCCCTTAGGCCGTCAGGAATTTGTATTGTGCTGAGTGAGTAGGCCTTCTTGATGGACTTCACTAGCCAAGAGGCAATAGTACGGGCCGATGCTGCCTGGCCTTTCCTGAAGCCATGAGGGATAACCAGCAGGTTTTCTGACTTCCTGATGGGTTTGGAAGCGGAAAGGTAGGCCAGGATGTTGCTCTTGACGTCCAGGGGGTGAGGAACGCCCTGGTCTGTGGTAAGGGCCGGTAGGCTAATTTCCTGGTTGAAATGGAAGGATGAGGATACCTTGGGAATCAGGCGGTCCGAGGGTCTCAGGACTACCCTGTCCGGGTATATGACCAGGTAGGGATCCTTCGCTAGCAGGGCCTGTATCTCCGAGACCCTTCTCGCTGAGGTTATCGCTATAAGGAAAGTAACCTTTAGTGTGAGGTCCCAAAGGGAGATGTTGTCTAGTGGGAAGAATGGTTCCTTGGATAGAGCTTCCAGAACGACCGATGGATCCCAGGCTGGAAATGAAGGCTTCCTGGGAGGCATGCTCTCTGGAACTGGATAATGAGAGGATCCTGTGCCCACCTAACCCCGGTCAGGGCGGATAGTGCTGAGACCTGCACCTTCAGAGTGCTGGAGCCGAGGCCCTTGTCCAGCCCCGATTGCAGGAACTCTAAGACCTGGGATGTCAGTAGGGAGGATGGATCCCAGCCTTCCTGATGGGCGAAAGAAACAAACTTCTCCCACACCCTCCGGTAGGTAGTGTTCGTGGTGGGTTTTCTAGCCTGAAGCAGTGTATTGATTACCCTCTGGGAGCAGCCTTGGTCTAGATACCTAGCCCTCTCAGTTTCCAGGCCATCAAGTGCAGCTTCCCCGGGTTGGGGTGAAGCAGCTGACCTTGGGAGAGCAGATCGGCTGACCTCGGGAGGGGGAGAGGGTCTGCCGTGTTCAGCTGCAGGAGGGTGGTGAACCACGGCCTCCTGGGCCAGAATGGAATTACTGCCACTACCAGTGCTGTCGTCCTCTTGAGTTTCAGGAGGAATCTCGCTATCAGGGGGGTCGGGGGGAAAACATAGCCCAGGTGAAACTCCCATGGGTGCTGGAGACAGTCTGTGCCCTCCGCAGCAGGGAAGGGGGTCCTCGACAGAAACCTCCGGCATTTCGCGTTTGCTGGGGTCGCGGCCAGGTCTATGTCGGGGAGACCCTAGGTCTGGACAATGAGGGTAAGAGATTGAGGGCTCAGGGACCACTCGTTGTTTGAGATGAAGTCCCTGCTGAGAGCGTCTGCCAGTATGTTCTCGGCGCCCGGAATGTAGGCTGCCCTCAGATCCCGAAGGTTTTGTTGTGCCCATTCCATCACAGGGCGTACCTCCTGCAGCATGGAGGCGCTCCTGGTGCCCCCCTGTCTGTTGATATAGGCAACAGCTACCTTGTTGTCCATCTTTAAAAGGACCTGTTTCCCTCTCAAAAGAGGACTGAAGGCTAGAAGGGCCTGGAATGCTGCCCTCATCTCCAAGACATTGGAGACAAGGTCCCGTGCTCTGAACGGCCAGCGGCCCTGTACTGCATGCTGAAGGTAGTGAGCCCCCCATCCTTCCAGACTGGCGTCTGATGTAACGACTTCCAGAGGGGGAGAGACAATGTGTCTGTACCTGTTCAGATTGTGGGGACGGGTCCACCACTCTAGAGATCGCTGGACTTCCCGAGTGATATGGATTAACTGGGACATGGATGAGCCGTCCCATTGGAGAAGGAACGAGATCTGGAGGGGTCTTGCATTCCACTGCGCCCACTGGACCATCGGGATGGTGGCTGACAGGGAGCCTAGGAGGCTGAGGCACACTCTGGCTGATAAGGGAGTTGTTGAGATTGCCTTCCTCACTTTCCTGTCCAGAGGAGGAACCTTCTCTGGGGGTAGCTGTATGGAGTTTTGCCGGGTGTCTAGAAGGGCTCCCAGGAAGACCATCCTCTGGGTGGGCTGAGCGTTGCTCTTCCTCCAGTTGATGAGCCATCCCAAGCCCTGTAGCGTGGAGACTAGGATCTCCCTGTGCTGTATGAGGGACTCCTGGCTGTTCGAGAGGAGGAGGATATCGTCTAGATAGTGATGGACCCTTAGACCTCTTTCCCTCAGGGAAGCAATGACCGAGAGAAGGACCTTCGTAAATGTCCTAGGGGCGGTGGAGATTCCGAACGGGAGGCTCCGGAACTGAAAATGGTGGTGGTCTATTGAGAACCGGAGAAACTTCTGAAAGGCTATGTGGATGGGGATATGCAGGTAGGCATCTTGTAGATCTATGGACAACATCCAGTCCTCCAGGTTTATGGCCTGGAGGATCGATTGTAGGCTCTCCATTTTGAAGGATTCTACCCGGATAGAGTGGTTGAGGATTTTTAGGTCCAGGACGGGCGCAGGTCCCCGGATTTTTTTCTGACCAGAGGGGAGTAAAACCCCTGACCTCTTTGTGGTCGGGGCACCTCCACTACTGCTTTTTTCTGGAGTAGCTCCTGGACATATCCTAACAACAGCGCCCTTCTTTCTCGCGAGAATGGGAGCCTGGTCGGGCAGAAATGATCCCCCGGGGGGCGTTCCCTGAATGACCACCTGTGCCTGAACCGGACGGTGGCCACCGTCCAGGGGTCTCTGATAGTCTCCGCCCAGAGCAGCCTGAATCTTAGGAGCCTGGCTCCCACTACTGCTGGCTGGGCGGGCGCACCTTCAAAAAGGCTTCTGGTCGGTGGGCCCAGAGGTCTTGGGTTTCTGGAACCTCGAGAAGGAAGTCTGAGGGTTCTTCCAGTTCCTCCTAAACTCTCTGCCAGGCCTGTAGGCCTTGGCGTCCCTGTACCTGTCGGGGAGATTTCGTCTAGAGGGAGGAGGCCTCTGCTGTTTGGGCCTCCTGTCTGAGGGGATGAGCCCTGATTTCCCACCAGTCACTTTGGAAATGGCTGAGTCTAGCTTTGCCCCGAAAAGGTTTTCGCCGTCGTAAGGGATACGGCACCAGTTGGACTTGGAAGCCGGGTCAGCCGCCCACGGTTTCAGCCAGAGTGCCCGTCTGGCCATGACGGAGGACAGCATGGCCCTGGATGTAGATTTTATCACATCGACCGAGGCCTCTGCCATGAAGTCTCCTGCTAGGCTTAGCTCCTGCAGGGCCTTGACTAATTTGTGTTGGTCTGCTCCGTCTGTAATAAGTTTTTCGGCGCTGGCCGACCAGCTGGAGATGGCTTTTCCTACGGCCGCAAGGGCCACTACCGGCCTGCCGCTAGATAGGTTCTCTTCATGTCTGTGTCGATCTTCCTATCTAGGACGTCCCTAAAGGTCACGGTGTCCTCGATAGGGAGCGTCACATGCCTGGCCAGACGCATGAGGGATGCGTCTACTACAGGCGGGGTCACCAGAGGTTTCACCTTGAGCTCCTTAAGAGGGTATAACTTGGCAAGCCTGTTGTTGAGGCTTGACTTTTTATCGGGCCTTTGCCATTCCTCCCTAATGAGGTCATCAAGCTCCTCTATGAAGGGGAAGGCCTCCGGGTCCCGTCTGAGGTTGGGGAAGTACTTCTTCCGCTTTTGCTGGATCTCCTGGGGCTCATCCCAATTAATAGCCTCCTTTACGGACCTCACAAAGGGTTCGATAAGGGAAAAGTCGAATCCCGCTGATCCCTCCAATTCTTCCTCGTCTGACTGGGAGTCCTGCTCCCTTGATGTACTCGGGGGGGGCAGGAGAGGCGCTTCTTGTGGATGCATCCACGTCTAGAGCGGGCTGTGGGGGTGGGGCCCCTGTTGGTTCTCTGAGGTCCTGGTCCCCTCTGGTTGCCTCCTCGAGGCACCTGCGGCAGGCTATCCAGCAGGTGTTGGGAGCGGGTCTGGAGCGGGTCGCTGAGTGGTGTTTGTGTGCAGGTGATCTTCTGCGGCGTGAGCGACTGCGTCGGGAATAGGATCTGGAGCGACTTCCTCTGCGACTCCTATGACCCGAGCGATTTCTCCTGCTCTGTCCTGAACGGCTCCGTCTGTGGCCTGAGCGGCTCCTTCCCGCGAGGTCCCTCTACGTCCGGACTTGGAGGATCTTGAGGACCTGACAGGGCTGACCATTTAGGTAGCGTTAGTGCCTCAGCTCTCTTTTTTTTTTTTTTTTTTTAACTTACCGATCCGTCCTCCCCCCTTACCTATTGGTCTGGCAGTGATCTGCTGGGGCAGTGGTCTCCATGAGGAAGGGAGATAGACAGCCTGTAAGACAGGAGAAGAAGAAGGTAGGTAAAAAGGGGGTGGGGGGAGGGGTTAGTGCAAAACCATGGAGGGCACTTACCTAGTGAGGAGTAGGCTGGGGATGATCTGCAGTGGCGAAAAAAACGAAGTTCCAGGATGCTGCAAGGCCTGTGGAATAAAAAGGGGATTTTTTCCCTTTTTAAATTTGGCGCCGGGCGAGCGTCACGCTCGCGCATTCGCTGTAGCGCCGCGCAGCCGGCGGCGCCATTTTGGAGATTGGCAAAGCCCTCAGGCCGCCCGAGCAGATCGCACTGCGCATGCGCCGAGGCGCCAGGACACTCGGGGCACCTGAGGAGAAGATGAACAGAGAGGAGAGGGACTACAGGGCCCAGCGGCACTGCAGGTAACGGTGCTTTTCTTTTCTAAAGCAAGGAGGGGGAGGGGGGGAGACCACTGCACAATGGAAAGCCTATTTAAGGCTTAGGAGTATATTTTGGAGTGTGTTGCCCTGACACACATATGCATAATAGCAAGGTGCTTTAAGCCTGTTTAAGGCTTTACACAGAGGCCAGGAGAATGTTGGTGCTTAAAACCTTTTTAAGGTTCTACACAGGGGCAGTCGACAAGGTGCTTTAAACCTATTTAAGGTTTTGCACACGGCAGTCATCGCAGTGCTTTAAACCTGTTTAAGGTTCTACACACAAGCAGTCATCATAGTGCTTTAAACCTATTTAAGGTTCTACACAAGCAGTCCGCAGAAAACAGTAACAGAGAAAATGATACGATACCCCTGAGATCACCAGAGTGGGGTTCCTTCCATTTAGCTTCCTTTAGAGGCTGTACCGGCAAGGACTTCCAAACCAGGAGAGGCTAGAACCTGGCTGAGGCGAAGCGGTAAGGGGGGGATGTCCGTGCGTCCCAACAGGTGAGGAAAAATAAGAGAATACCGGGGCGGGGGCCGTATCACCATTTTATAGTTACGTGGTCCTATCAGGTTGTGGAGGCGGAGTCACAACCCAAGGTATATGCTGCCATGATGCGACAGGAAATGGCTGTTGCTAGGCAGATAGTCCTAATCTGCCTCTTCCAGCGCCGCTGTGATCTTCTCCCCTTCCGTCTTCTAGTGAATGGGGCGCGGTGAGTTATGGGAACTGTGTCCCACAACACAACGCGTTCCCCATTCACAAATTGGAATCGCGCATGTGCAGTAGGCCGCGCGCCGACTCGCGCATGCGCAGTAGGAAACGGGAAGCCGGTTCCCTTACTGAGGATGGCGGCGCTGGAACCGGATCGCCGAAGGACAGCTCGTCCTCCACGACCGACATCGCGGGCGCCCTGGGAGGGTAAGTGTACTTATTAAAAGTCAGCAGCTACTTTTTTTTTAGCTGCTGACTTTAAAAAAAAAAATTTGTAAGGTGAAACACCCCTTTAAATTCACTAAAAGGTGAACTGTGCTATGGGATTGTGCTTTGGTCTTTTTTCTGTTACATTTTTAAATGCAGCCTTTATGTTTTCTATATATACCTTATTTTAGATCCAGTGATCTAACCACTGGGGCTCTGAGCTTCTCTGCGCAGGCAGATCATGTAATGACAGTAATAAAAATGATGAAAATATCCGCGCTTAGGAATTGGAACTGCTGCCTCCCATAAATGAACTTCACCAAGATGAAGCCAGAAAATATAAAAACACTAAGAAGGGGTAGTGGCGCTGTTCTGGTAAGATAATAAATACAGAGGGGTAAAGAGTATAAAAACGAGAGGATAGTGCATAAAAATGATTGAGGTCACATGCCAGAAATAAAGTGCAAATGCGTAGAAAAGATGTGCCAGTGGTGGGTACTCCGAAGGTACCCCAATATTAAACACAAATAGTAAAAATCACAGATGCTGTGATAGCTGGCAAGAGGTAGTCAAATAATAGATGATAAGTGGTAGGATATAAGTGATGAGTGCCAGTGCATAAATAAATAAATACAATCTAATATATATATTGGCTGGATAAATATACACAGATTAGATAATTAATAAACGTTGACTAGAAAATAATATAAAATACAGAAAAAAATTCTTCTCCACTTGTCATCTATTATTTGACTACCTCTTG
This sequence comes from Lithobates sylvaticus, assembly GCA_028564925.1. NCBI lineage: Eukaryota > Metazoa > Chordata > Amphibia > Anura > Ranidae > Lithobates > Lithobates sylvaticus. The sequence goes on from CM053038.1 coordinate 173,239,448, forward strand.
CCAGCTATCACCGTATCTGTGATTTTTACTATTTGTGTTTAATATTGGGGTACCTTCGGAGTACCCACCACGGGCACATCTTTTCTACGCATTTGCACTTTATTTCTGGCATGTGACCTCAATAATTGTTATGCACTATCCTCTAGTTTTTATACTCTTTACCCCTCTGTATTTATTATCTTACCAGAACAGCGCCACTACCCCTTCTTAGTGTTTTTATATTTTCATGTAATGACAGAAGGCCAGCAAAATCCTGAAAACATCACAGGATCGTGCCTCAGTACTCCTCTTAGAGGCCAGTTAAGAAGCTATGCCAAATCATAAAATGCCTTGATGGGTGGGTGTCAGAAGAAGTGGGAGTTAAAGTGGTTGTAAACCCTTACAGACCACTTTTAGCTACAGGTAAGCCTAAAATAAGGCTTACCTGTAGGTACTGTAAATATCTCCAAAACCTGTACGGTTTAGGAGATATTTACCATATACCCTTGCACCGACGTCATTGACGCATGCGCACTGTAGAAAGGGAAAGACCGGGAGTGATGTCACACGACTCCGGCCAGTCACAGTGCCGGAGTCCGTGGCCTAGGAAGGCAGAGAGGTGAAGAAGGGGCAACTAAGCTAATAAAGGGTCTGGAGGATATTTGTTATGAGGAAAAGTTGTGAGCACTAAACTTATTCTCTCTGGAGAAGAGACTCTTGAGAGGGGATATGATTTAATTTTATAAATACCGTACTGGTGGTGACCCCAAAATAGGGATAAAAAGTTTTTGAGGAAGGGAGTTTAACAAGACACGTGGCTACTCATTAAAATTAGAAGAAAAGAGGTTTAACATTAAACTACGTAGAGGGTTCTTTACCGTAAGAGGATGTGGAATTCACTTCCACAGGCGGTGGTCTCAGCGGGGGACATCGATAGTTTCAAAAAACTATTAGATAAGCACCTCAACGACCACAACATACAGGGATATACAATGAAATACTGACATATAATCACACACATAGGTTGGACTTGATGGACTTGTGCCTTTTTTCAACCTCACCTACTATGTAACTATGAAGATGGATGCTTCCACCATCGGGGACATTGCGGGGTTCAGTTGCAGGTAAGTGGCACATAATGGGCTAGTATGTGAGGCATACTAGCCCATTATGCTTTTACTTTGCAGGGAAATAAAGGGGAAGTAAAACCCATGAGGGTTTACTTCCCCTTTAACCACTTCCGCCCCGGCGTATTGTAATATGATGCCCACAGATGGGATCTCCCATCCTGGGCGGGCGTCATATGACGTCCTCTCATTCCCGGCCGTCTAGGGGGGCGCACAACCCGGTGCGTGTGCCCGGCCTCCGCGATGTCTCCCGGGAACACAGCAGATCCATGTCCTGTCAGAGGAGAGGAGACCAATGGTGTGTTCTTAGAACAGAGAAACACCGATCGGTCTCCTCCCCTTGTGAGTCCCCTCCCCCTACAGTTAGAATCACTCCCAGGGAACATAATTAACCCCTTCAGCACCCCCTAGTGTTAACCCCTTCCCTGCCAGTTACATTTACACAGTAATCAGTGCAATTTTATAGCACTGATTGCTGTGTAAATGTAAATGGTCCCAAAAATGTGTCAAAAGTGTCCGATGTGTCCGCCATAATGTCGCAGTCACGAAAAAAATCGCAGATTGCCGCCATTACTACTAAAAAAAAAAAATGCCATAAAACTATCCCCTATTTTGTGTACGCTTATTGCAATTTTTTTTTTTTACCAAAAATATGTAGAAGAATACATATCGGCCTAAACTGAGGGAAATTTTTATTTTTTTTTAATATTTTTGGGGGGATATTTATTATAGCAGAAAGAAAATAATTTTTTTTCAAAATTGTCGCTGTTTTTTTGGTTTATAGCGCAAAAAATAAAAAACCACAGAGGTGATCAAATACCACCAAAAGAAAGCTCTATTTGTGGGGAAAAATGGACGTCAATTTTCTTTGGGTGCAACGTTGCAGGACCGCGCAATTGTCAGTTAAATCGACGCAGTGCTGAATCACAAAAAGTGCTCTGGTCAGGAAGGGGGTAAAATCTTCCGGGGCTGAATCGGTTAAAGTAGGGGGTCTCAAACTGACGGCCCTCCAGCTGTTGTGAAACTACAAGTCTCACGAGGCATTGCAAGGCTGATAGCTACAAGCATGACTCCCACAGGAAGAGGTATGATGGTAGTTTGACAACAGCTGGAGGGCTGCTAGTTTGAGACCCCTGGGTTAAAGGAATGTCTATAACTTTCAGGGACCATTTAAAGTCCGCTGCACCCTTAATAATTGCGAAACTTTCCTATTATTTTAGTGTCTTTTTTCCAATGTCTTTAGCCAAAATGGTGATCTTTCTTCCTCTCTACTGGTAATCTATAATGACAAGGCTTCCCCACTTAGACCTGTGGTCATCATGATTGCTGCTTTATATTGCCAGGAAGCACTTTTAAACCACTTTGAAATATCTGATCACAGCACAAGAGTATAAGATAAAATGAGACATACGGAGTGTTTTACAAAATATATGGAGACAGTACAGTTACAATACAAAAGGGTTAGAGCTTACAATGTATTAGGGTGAAGCAAGTGGTACAAAAACTGTGAGGGTTGAGTTGATGGAAGAATGAAAAGTTCTCTTAGTTGGAGGCGTGATAGGCTCAGTGTTGCCAACCTATCAGATTGAAATTTACTGACACGACACCCAAAATTTACTGGCACCGCCAAGTTTTTACTGGCATTTCCAAAAGTTTAAAAATTACTGTTTTAAATGCAAATTTAAGTATTTAGGCTACAAACAAGTACAATATGCAATTAGCAATGTGATTGAAGGTAGATAATAAGGCAAAAAAACATATTTATTTTATTTTCAATATAGTAAGTAAGTAGCTCAAGGACAGGAGGGCAAAAATTAGAATGGGTTAGGCGCACACATGAAATTTTACTCTCAAAGTGACACTGACAGCAGTGTGCAGCAGCACAAATGATGATGACACCTCACTGACACATGTCCCCTCCTGAGTCACAGTGACAGTCTTTCTCCAAGCCAGGTGGTCCCTTTAGTCCACTCCAGTCTAAACAGCACTGACGGTCCCGCACATGAGGCTCTGGCTGCTCTGTTTGGCTCCCTTGCACTATGACATCACACGACATGCTCAGGCACCGCCTCCACCTGAACTGTAGCAGGCACTCGGATGGTCTCGGCCGGCTCCAGACCGAGCTGAGTGTTTTTACTGGCAACTTTTTTCTTTTACTGGCATTTACTGACAGGAGAAATTTGCCTCTTTTTTACTGGCTGCCAGTAAAAATACTTAAGGTTGGCAACACTGGATAGGCTTCCCTGAAGGGATGTGTTTTCAAGGATCACCAGAGGTGGACAGAGTAGGAGATAGCTGGACAGACTGGGATGGAGCGCTCCAGAGTATGATAGATTCTCTGGAAAAGTCCTGGAGGCAAGCATTGGGAGGAGGAGACGAGATCTAGAGAGCAGCAGGTCTTGGGAGGAGTGGAGAGGATGATTTGGGTAATATGTTGTGAGAAGATTGGTGATGTAGCTTGAGGCTGATTTGCAAATATCTTTGTATGATGTTGTTAGTAGTTTGAATTTTATTAATTGGCTAATTGGAAGCCACTGTGTAGGCAGGTGCAGTCTATTTTCTCTACTGCAGATGGAGCCCAACCCCAGCGGCAGTGGAGACGGAGAGGAAGTCAAGAGGAATGTGGTTCCTCTATGGTTTCCTGGGTCACTGGGGCAGCGATCTGGTTGGATACTGACAACTCATGTGACCATATTGGGTCAGGCAAATTCTCTTTAAAACGGTTGTATAACCGCTGATTTTTTTTTTTTTTTCAGACCTGCAAGGTAAAAGGCATAATGAGCTAATATGAACCGCATACTAGCTTATTATGAAATACTTCCCTTTAGAACGAGGCGCCGGAAATTCGTACGAATTTTTTCGAATACGAATTCTGTACGAAATACGAAATTTCGATTACGAATTTCGGATCCAAATTATCTGAATCCAAACGACCAAATGACGAATTTCAACTAATATGAAAGAAATTATAGCGGATATAACAAATGATTTGAATGAATTTGAGATTCAGTATAACGAATATCGACACTCTACGAATAATAACAAATTATCCGAAAACGTATTAACGTTACATAACACAAGCCTATTGTCTATTGTTCGCCAATCAAATATGAAATTTCGTGTTCGTAAACAAAATTTCGTATTTCGTACTTCCTCTGAGTGATTGGTGAACAATAGACAATAGACTTGTGTTATGTAACGTTAATACGTTTTTGGATAAATCGTTATTATTCGTAAAGTGTCGATATTCGTAACGATTCGTAACGATTCGTAACCATTCGTATTTCGTACGAATCCGAATTCAATTTCGAACAGCAGGTTTTGGCGGCTGCCGAGGTTTCAGCCAAGAATCCCCTGTGCACATGAGCGGCTCATTACGAGGGGAATATCGCCTAAACCATACAGGTTTAGGAATTTTTTTTTTTTTACCTACAGGTAAGCCTTATTATAGGCTTACCTGTAGGTAAAAGTAAAAAAAAAACACTATACAACCGCTTTAATACCCTGGCTCCTGAATTTGCGGTGCATTTAGCGTTTAGGTAGTGTAGGGACAGGTAAGCATAGGGACCCTTCACTCTTCCTGGAAACTTTCCTACTTGGACTTGAACCAGCCAGGCCGCATTCTGCCCTTCAAGATGGACACTGTCTGAGACCTGCTCCACTACACGCTCTTGTCATTGGTGAGGGTTCTCGGTTGGGCTTGTTAACTGTTTTCCGTTGACTTTTATACAAATTCTTTCAATTGCATCCGGACTGAGTGTATGTGTTATTGCCGCCGAACCACACTGCACCCAACCACAAGTGGAGAGAATGACAGAGAGGAGTGGGGGACACTTAACGACTAGTAAGGTGGATGTGAAAGAGTATCTTGGGGGTTTCATTGGTTAAAAAGGGGCATATTTTGGAGTGAAGGTGATAAATGTGAAGTCTACAAGATATGGACAGTGATTGGATTTGGGGCTGTAAGGACAAGTCAGAGTCCAGGAATACACATAGTACCCTAGCCTGATGGGAGTGACCAGTGGTGGCCCATAATGAAGGGCGCATGGGCGCTGCCCCCCCCCCCATCCATGCATCTGGCCCCCTAATCTACATGCAGGGCATCAGACCCATGGATTCCAATCATTTTTTTTTTTTGAAGCATGTGATTAGAGCTTGAGGCCACTGCGCCCTGAGCCCACCCAGTTGTGTGACAATGAATATTTGCTTTTGTCACACTGATTCTCCTCCTGGCCAATCAGGAAGCAGGTCGTGAGACCCGTTTCCCGATTGGCCAAAAGGAGAAGCGTTCCAGTTGGCCTAGGAGGAGGAGGGAGGACGAAGGAGACGCTGTGATGCCGAGGAGGAGAAGCAAGAGGAAGCCGCCGCCTATCGCCACCGATGGGGAAAGTACCGGGTTGGGGCAGTGCAGTGGTATTATTTTCGTTTTTTTATTTTTACTTCCCTCTAAATAAAAGATTTCAGTTTGTTGTTCAATTGAGTTGTAGAGTTTATAGGTCACTTTAAAGGTTGAAAAAAGCTCTGAATTGATTTATCTTGATTTATCTTTGTCTACATTACAGAAACCTGACATTTTAACAGGGGTTTGTAGACTTTTTATATCAACTGTATATATACAGTATACAGGGCTTTTTTTTCTCAGAGAATAGGTGCAGAAACTCTCCCTTTTTGGAGTTAACTCTTGTCTCCACCACTACCTACCTCCGAGCACCATTCCTTGGTTCCACCTCCTACCCACCCCCCAGTACTACCCCTTTTAGGGAATACATGACATGTGAAGGACCTAACCACAGTCGCTTAAGCTACCCGTTAAACCTAATATCCAACCCTCCAAATCCCCTCACAAATGACATGACAAGATCTTGGAGTAAATGGCCTTGACGGCCTTTTATTAACAATTACTTTCAATTAAACAAATAACATTTTAAATAACTCTTAAACCAACTTTTATTTCCTATTGGGGTCTTCGAGGGTAACACAAACCACTGGTCACTGCGACAAACTTCTTTCAACCTTTTTGGCCTCCAGTCGCAAGCCCCCAGACCCGGAGACGGTACTCGATTTCGCAGTGACCTACCTTTTACCCCCTTCCGGGTCAACCCCTCGTTGACCGGAAGGTACCTGATAACCCCCTCCACAGATGGGTACCAACCATGTTAACCCCATACTACAAGATGGGTACCAACCATGTTAACCCCATACTACAAGATGGGTACCAACCATGTTAACCCCATACTACAAGATGGGTACCAACCATGTTAACCCCATACTACAAGATGGGTACCAACCATGTTAACCCCATACTACAAGATGGGTACCAACCATGTTAACCCCCATACCACAGATGGGTACCAACCATGTTACTCCCATACCACAGATGGGTACCAACCATGTTACCCCCATACCACAGATGGGTACCAACCATGTTAACCCTATACCACAGATGGGTAACAACCATGTTATATATGCATATAACATCCATATTCTCCTCCTCCAAAGACCCAACCCCTGCCACAGCACGAAAGGGGTAAAACCTTACCCTTGCGTGCGCCTCCACACCCTCCTTGCTCGCTGTATGCCTCCCTGCAAAACTTAGAGCCCAAAGATCGGTTCCATCTCTCCCAAGATACCTCCCTGTATCCACCTGCAGCTCTGTATGATGTATAATCCCACCCCCTTTCCTAATCACAAGCCAACTCCCTTCCATGGTTTCTGACACTCGGGTCACATAAACCTTTTTTTTTTTTTTTTTTTTTTTTTGACTAAGGCGTACTGCCCCGCCATATCTGACCAAACAATAACCAACTCGGCTGAACTTACTGGCTGGGGATGTCCCCAGCCTACCGTTCGTAAAACATGAGCTCTTCTGGCCCACCGCAAAAAACGCATGAGTGACCCCAGGATGCACTTGGCCAACCTCTGCACTAAACCCAAATGACAGCCAAACCAGCGATTTCCCCCATGCTGAACCAAAATAAGGACCCGCAACCCATCTTTTGACCAATTCTGCCACGACTGTGGGCGAATATAAACTAAAATCTGTCCGAGTCCCACCTGCCAATGAGCTTATCTATTTTATACTGATGCCGGCACTGGAAGCCTATGTGGCCGCCGCTGTCAACCCTTTTCGAAACCCGGCTATGAATTGGAACCTTGGCAAGGACGACCCATTGCTATGTAACCGCACAGGGCCCGTGAACCCGGGCCGCATGTCCCCAAAGATTATGCTCCTCGTACCGGACGACTGTGTGACTCCATAGTCCGGAAACCACCAATCGCACCACCAATCGCATGTACTTACCGGTCTGACCGGTTTTCTTTTAACCGCCATATCCACCTTCTGACCGAGTCTTGCAAATGACCCGCTGCCCACACAGTGACCTACACGCCAGCCGTCCCCTAGAGACCGTTGTAAAGAAAGCCAGGGCAAAGGCCGAGCGGAATCGGGCAAACTTATACTTTGAGCTACAACTGTTGCTCAGCTGCGACATTAGGCCACGTAGCAAGTCAATGGAAACTGGGTGTCTCGTACCTTGCAAAGAAAGGCCAAGCCTGCCAATTACCAATCACTGGCCGCTGCCGATATACCTTACCAAATCCCATGTGCCGAACAATTAGAGACCTGCGTAGGCTACCTCTAAACCCTCGGAGGCGGTACCGCTGCTGCACATTACTGCCCTACTGTGTAATAGCCCCCCCCCCCAAGTTGTCGCAAACGCGGGGCGTTGAATCCCCTGTGCTGCGATCCCTAAGGCAAAGTTCCACCTAAGTCAGAACAGGTGACCCGTGTAGTTCTGCGTCTGGTGCCCGCTCCCAGCACCGGGCACACTGAAAAACAATACAAAGCATTCGCCCAGGTGTTATCAATGCCTGGAAAATGCACAGCGTAATCAAAATCGTTCCCTTGCCAGCCGCATAGTGCCCCAATATAACCAACTACTGGACCACCGGCCTGAACGCTGCCGGCCAGTCATTACCAACTGCTCCCCCCAGGTTGCCACAAATGAGATGCACCTTTAAGTTCAGGAAGGATACCCCCTACGTTTCAAATACTATTACAATCAGAAGCAGTTCCAAGAGAACAAAATTCCTCAAGAACAAGGCCCCACGCCGTGTGGCAAAAGCAGCGCTGCATTTTCCCTAAAGAAGGCCCGATAGTTTGTGGAGCCAGAAGCGTATGTGAACCATCTAAATCACAATCCATGAAGGGACCAGGCCTACTGAAAGCGTGCCCCTGAACTACTCCAGGAATTCCTGCCCCTTGCCCCCTCGCAAGTGCCCTCTGTGCTCACTGTTGAGACCCAAAAGGTGCTCCAGAGCCTTGAAGATGCAAATTAAGGACTCTGAACGGCCGCACTCCAAGAGAAATTCAAAAGCCTTTATTGGTAAAATATGGAATCACCCAAAATTAGGTCACAGCAAAGCAAGAAAATAGCTAATGTATGTCACACTACCAAGAGTGCTTGTTATAGCTGCTACGGAGCCCTGACTACATCGGGTGCTGCCGGCCATCAGTGGCCAAACTCTACCCTTGTGACGAATGCGGCAAGCCAAATTCTTTGCTTACCCCCCAACGATCGTAACTGACAAAGCTGACAAAGCTGGAACTTGCGCCTAGTAATGGTCCCATGACTTCCCAATTGAATACACTCCAATTCCCAGGAAAACAATGGTAGATGTGAGGCCCCAAAATGCATCTGAAGTCATCCCGATAGTGATATTGACCAAGTTGAACGTGGGGACGTACCGTACAACCCATTCCACCAAGGGGGGTGAACGTGTTCGGAAAAGCGCGTGAAATAGCGCCTCTCCTCGGGAGACAACGATCCACATAGTTGCTGTCTGCCAGGCTGTACCTGGAAGGTGTCATACTGTCTGGAGGAACTGGCAAAAGCCAGAAAGCTGATTCAATATCCGCTTTCGAACGCAGGGACCCCTGCCCAAACCTGTGATATCACTGCCCGTCTACGTTGCCGCCCACCCCTATGGAGCAATCTGATCCTTAACCAACCTCCCTCTGGAAGGAAAGGTGCTGCACAGCTCTGAGCCTCTGAGTTTGACCTCAGTCGGATATAGTTGGGCCGAACGTAAAATCTATGCTAATGAGTCTTGTATTGAAACCGCTCGAGAAACCTGATTCCAACAACTGAGCCGCTTTTTGGTCGGGGTATTTACGGAGAAAAAGGGAGCGTCCGGTCCCTCTACCGACGTCATCCCTCTTAATCTGAACCACCTACCAGTGCATGGGAAACCCCGCGGCCATAACCTGTGTGTTGGAAACCCCAGCTTTCGGTTACCCCGAGGATGTGGTACGCCCCGCCCCCGCCTGAAGTTGAGTAGGAGCCTGCACCTCTGTCCTACGCTTCCTACACAAGCTAATGTCCGTGTAATCCCCCTCCACTGTCTGGCGGCCATTTGCTGTCGAAAATTGTTTGCCGTGCAAAAGGTACGCGTAATAGCATATCTCTGCGTCTTTCTTACCCAGCTGGAATTCCCCTACCGGCACTAACGTGAAGCTCACCACATATACCCCTTTTTAACTTCCTGTCCCTGAAGAACTGCCCTAACTCGGGGACCCTGCATACCACCCTGATCTACCCCTTGTTTTTATAAAGAAGAAACAGATAAGGAAGAATCAATCTCACCCGGCTGCCCAGGACAGGGCCCACCAGCCGCCACTCTTCAATCCACCGATGCCTGGTTCTCGTCCCTCTCCGATCTGTCGTTGATATCCTTCGGACGAACGATCCATGGCTGCGCCCCCAGAGGGTCCTGCTCTGGTTTGCCAGGGGGGGGGGGGTCCGCGTTGTTGTTCCCGTCTTTCTCTCCATCCTGTCGCCCCAGACTAGCTCGGTGCCCGCATTGCTGGGCTCCCGGTCCTACTCCTGGTCTAGGCATTCGTTGTACGACCTCTGACCTCGCTCCCATCTTCACCCTGCTCACCTGTCCTCCGTCCGGTCACGTGGGACAGCGGGCTAACCCTGCCGCCTGACCCGCATCACGTCTCTCCCTCGCTGGGCCGGCTGGTTGCTCTGACCCTCTCCTGCAACCCTGGCCACCTGTTCCTGTGGGGGGGGGGGTGGGCGAGCCATGTGTTGAGCTGCGTTCCCCCATTCCTGCGATCCTGTCCCCACGCTGTCTATGGCTGGAACCCCTTTCCTGGATCCCTGGGGGTTGCTGTTCGCTGGAGGGATGGATGTCCTCTCCCTCTCCCTAGCTGTGATTGCCGGCCACTGCTCCCCTGGTGGGGTGTCATGCTGCAGTGCTCCAGCGGTAATGACCGCCGAGCACGTGGGGTCACTGGTCCCCCCTCCTCCTTCGTTTTGGCGCCGCTTCCTCTCCATGCAGACTGCCACAGTCAATCCCCCTGTGTTGCCGCTCTACACTCTCTGTAATGCCTCCTCCGCTGCCATTACTGCAGTGTATGGGTTGTGGAGAACGAGCGGTGAGAGTGTGTGTAATCCTCTCCACCGCCGCTCACCACTCTCCATACCGACCGGCCCCTTACCCGTGCTTGCCACTGGCAGTTCCCCAGTGCCGCTGACGCTGCTCTCGGGTGCTCAGGAATGCCTCCTCCGCTGCCAGCCTCGTGATAGCCACAGGCTATCCCCCTGTGCCGCTGCTCTTGTTGCTCAGGAATGCCTCCTCTGCTGCCGTTCCTGTAGTGCATGGGATGGGGAGAACGAGCGGTGAGAGTCAGTGTAATCTTCTCCACCGTCGCTCCCTAATGATGTCACTCCCCTCCTTTCTCCTAGCTTTCTAACCCAAGCGCCTCCCCTGCTCCAGCCACTCCCCTTTTCTTAAAGGGGACAAATCTTTCTTTTCCAATATGATGACTGTGCTGTCCCCACCTGTCATGTAGTCCCTGCGCTAATCCTTTTCTCTCCTTCTGCTCCGGGACTCTCTGAACTAAGTAACATTTGTAATACTAAGGAATTTGTTAATGATAACAAGAAAAACAGTAAAATAGATCCCCTGCAGCCAACAATAGATTCCCCCCAGCAACAATAGATCCCCCGGCAACCATGGGCCACCCTCAACAACCCCCCCCCCCCCCCCCATCAACAACAACAAATCACCCCACAGACAGCGGCGATAGACCCTCCAGCAGCTAGCTAAAATAGAATGTTCCCTCAACAGTAGATCCCTCCTGGCCACAACTGACCCCCCCAGCAACATAAGACCCACCCCATCAACAACAGCAAAAATATTCCTCACCAGCAACAATAGACCTTGCCCCTGCAAAAATAGATCCCTTCCAGCAACAATAGATTCCCCACCAGCAGCCAGCACCAATAGACACTGTAGCACAACCCAGCCCCCCTTTCCATCACATAAATTCAGTGCTGGAGGTGGCGGAACTGCATTACACCATGTTCCTGCTGAAAAAAAGTGTATATGTGTGTGTGTGTGTATATATATATATATATATATATATATATATATATATATATATATATATATATATATACACACACACAGTATCTCACAAAAGTGAGTACACCCCTTACATTTTTCTAAATATTTTATTATATTTTTCATGTGACAACACTTGAGAAATGACACTTTGCTATAATGTAAAGTAGTGAGTGTACAGCTTGTATAACAGTGTCAATTTACTGTTCCCTCAAAATAACTCAACACACAGCCATTATTGTCTAAACCACTGGCAACAAAAGTGAGTACACCCCTGAAAGAGAAAAAGAGAAAAGTGAAAAATTTCCAAATTGGCCCGAATTAGCAAATTTCCCTCCCCGGTGTCATGTGACTCGTTAGTGTTACAAGGTCCCAGATGTGAATGGGCAGCAGGTGTGTTAATATTGGTGTTAGCTCTCTCACTCTCTCATACTGGTCACAGGAAGTTCAACATGGCACCTCATGGCAAAGAGCTCTCTGAGGATCTGAAAAAAAGGATTGTATGTCTACATAGAGATGGCCTAGGCTATAAGAAGACCCTGAAACTGAGCTGAAGCACGGTGGCCAAGACCATACAGCGGTTTAACAGGACAGGTTCCACTCGGAACAGGCCTCGCCGTGGTCGACCAAAGAAGTTGAGTGCACATGCTCAGTGTCATATCCAGAGGTTGTCTTTGGGAAATAGACGTATTAGTGCTGCCAGCATTGCTGCAACGGTTGAAGAGGTGGGGGGTCAGCCTGCCAGTGCTCAGACCATACACCGCACACTGCATCAAATTGGTCTGCATAGCTGTCATCCCAGAAGGAAGCCTCTTCTAAAGAAAATGCACAAGAAAGCCCGCAAACGGTTTGCTGAAGACAAGCAGACTAAGGACATGGATTACTGGACCCATGTCCTGTGGTCTGATGAGATCTAGATAAACTTATTTGGTTCAGATGGTGTCAAGCATGTGTGGCGGCAACCAGGTGAGGAATACAAAGACAAGTGTGTCTTGCCTACATTCAAGCATGGTGGTGGGAGTGGTCTGGGGCTGCATGAGTGCTGCTGGCACTGGGAGCTACAGTTCATTGAGGGAACCATGAATGCCAACATGTACTCTGACATACCAAAGCTGAGCATGATCCCCTCCCTTTGGAGACTGCGTTGCGGCTTCACTTCCTGGTTCCCTACTGCGCATGCGCGAGTTGCGCAGCGCAATGAGAATCACCCGCGCTGTCTCTGGGACCCCTGTGTGTCCCAGCAGACATCGTGGCGGGACAGGAAGAAGCATAGAGTCCAATCCCGGAAGTGGGTGCAAATACCTGTCTTAGACAGGTATCTGCACCCCCTCCCCCCTGAAAGGTGCCAAATGTGACACTGGAGGGGGGGAGGGTTCTGAAAAGCAGAGGTTACATTTTTGTGTGAACCTCCAGTTTAACATGGATTGTTTGAGGATTTGCATCATTTAATTTACAGAACATGCCCACAACTTTGAAGATATTTTTTTTTTTATTGTGAAGCAAACAACAAATAGGACAAAATAACAGAAAAAGCCAATGTGCATAACTATTCACTCCCCTAAAGTTAATACTTTGTAGAGCCACCTTTTGCGGCTATCGCAGCTTCAAGTCACTTTGGATAAGTCTCTATGAGCTTGTCACATCTTACCACTGGGATTTTTGCCCATTCCTCCTTACAAAACGGCTCCAGCTCCTTCAAGTTAGATGGTTTGTGCTTGTGAACAGCAATCTTTAAGTCTGACCACAGATTTTCTATTGGATTGAGGTCTGGGCTTTGACTAGGCCATTCCAACACATTTACTTGTTTCCCCTTAAACCACTCAAGTGTTGCTTTTGCAGTGTGTTTGGGGTCATTGTCCTGCTGGAAGGTGAACCAACTCTGACCAGTTTCCCAGTCCCGACTGCTGAAAAACATCCCCATGATGATGACGGTGTTCTTTGTTGCCATTTTGTTTTTTGCTGAAATGAATGGCTTTCTTCTGACCACTCTGCCATAAAGCCCAACTCTATGGAGCGCACGGCTTATCGTCGTCCTATGTACAGATACTCCAGTCTCTGCTGTAGAATTCTGCAGCTTCTCCAGGCTTACCTTAGGTCTCTGTTCTGCCTCTCTGATTAATGCCCTCCTTGCCCGGTCCGTGAGTTTTGGTGTCCGGCCGTCTCTTGGCAGGTTTGCTGTTGTGCCATATAGTTACATAGTAGATGAGGTTCAAAAAAGACACAAGTCCATCAAGTCCATATTCTTTCCAATTGGTAATGATAGATTTAATGGGGCTCCTAGGGATGATCAAAGATTTGGATATTTTTTTATAACCTAACCCTGACTTATACTTATCAGCAACATTGTCCTTTACTTGTTTGGAGAGTTCCTTGGTCTTCATGGCAGTGTTTGGTTAGTGGTGCCTCTTGCTTAGGTGTTGCAGCCTCTGGGGCCTTTCAAAAAGGTGTGTATATGTAATAACAGATCACGTGACACTTAGATTGCACACAGGTGGACATCATTTCACTAATTATGTGACTTCTGAAGGTAATTGGTTGCACCAGAGCATTTTATGGGCTTCATAGCAAAGGGTGTGAATACATACACACATGCCAATTATCATCATTTATTTCTGAAAAATAGTTTTATGTATATATTTTTCTAATTTCACTTCACCAACTTAGACTATTATGTTCTGATCCATCACATATAATTCAGATTTAAAAAAAAACATTGAACTCAAAGCTGTAATGTAACAAAATAGGTAAAAAGCCAAGGGGGGTGAATACTTTTGCAAGGCACTTGTAGAGCGAGAGAGATACATTTTTTTTTTACTTTATTTTCTAATTCATACAGTACTGTATCAACATTTGGGGAATGCATAAAATCAATTATACCACTAACAGTTTGAGTAAATTATGTTTTAATTGTAGTATTATGACCTGCTTAATGTGTTAGATTTTACAATTATAGCTGTTTTTCTAAGAACCTTTAAATATAGTAATGACTTCTGATAAATGACATAATTAGTATTTAATTTGTGCTATTCTGAGTACTATGTTCAATGAACAATGCAAGCATTTTCATTGTCTACGTTATTGATTTACCATGTTGCGTAACACTTGTTGTCGTATATAACACACGGGTTTCATCTTTAGTCGCTTCCATTTTGTTGATATGTATGGGACTCTGTAGTACCCTGTTTCCCCCGAAAATAAGACCTATCGTGATTGTCGGTGATGGCTGCAATATAAGCCCTACCCCCCAAATAAGCCCTATTTAAAGTCCTTGTAGGTCTTATTTTCAGGGTAGGGCTTATTTTCGGGGGAAACTGGGTAGGGCTTTTTTGGGGGGGTAGGGCTTATATTGCAGCCATCACCGACAATCACGCTAGGTCTTATTTTCGGGGAAACAGGGTATGTGGTTTAGTGAGTGAGTTTATCTTGGTTACAGCCTATTGCTTAGGTATGGTAAGTGATGGAGCTTATAAACATAGCACCCGCAATATGCATGGGTAGAACCCTGTTCATTGTTTAACCTTTTTAACTAGACTCACATGTTGGTCACACTCAGAAAATGGCCATGGCATGTAAAGTTTGCCACATCTTTTCTTTTCTGAGGAACAATGGAGTGCTCGTTGTCTTTTAGAACCCTGTCAATACCCCTTACCGATGCACCTGTTTTAATTTACTGGGCCACCAATGACCTGCTCTTTCCCACCCTGGCCTTGGGGGAGTTCAGGAGACAATGACAGAAAATGCAGCCCTTACATTTAGCGCACCCCCTAAAGAGCCACTGGTGAATTTGGTCCTATTTCCACTTGGGTAGCACACACAGCCAGGCGCACAGCATTTTCTTCATTCTTTAACTGGCGCAGAGAACAGTCTAGGGGTTATTTTTAGGGTTTTTATTGAAATAGGAACTTGGATGGGAATAGGGACCATGGGATACCCCTGGTGGACTGCAACTGAAACAACTTGAGCACTCCTTAACTTCTGCCTTTGCTTCACACACTGCTGGCTGCACTTGATTGTCCCATAGTATTCTTAAAGAGGTTGTAACCCTAAAAAAAGAAGAAAAAAAAAAATCTTAATTTAAAGCATGTTAACCACTTCCCACCCAGCCTATAGCAGAATGACGGTCGGGCAGGCAGTGGATTCGTTATCCTGACCAGGCTTCATGACGTCCAACAGGATAAGCCGTCATCAGCGGCTCTCCCTGTCAAAGGGGGGGTCTGTGCTGATAATCAGCACATTGATTAGCAGCCCAGCCCCCATCTGATGTGCCACAACAATGCCCATCAGCTGCCAGTCAGTGCCCCATCAGGAACACCTGTCAGTGTCCATCAAAGTGCCAATCAGTGTCCACCACAGTTCCAATCAGTGCTCATCAGTAACACCTGTCAGTACCTCACCATCAGTGCCACCTGTCAGTGCTCATCAGTGCCACCTATCAGTGTCCATAAGTGCCGCCTATCAGTGCCCATCAGTGCTGCATATCAGTGCCGCCTATCGGTGCGCATTAGTGCTGCATATCAGTGCCGCCTATCAGTGCCCATCAATTCTACATATATGTGCCTTCTCATCAGTGCCACCCCATCAGTACCCATCAGTGCCGCCTCATCAGCACCCATTAGTGCTGCCTCATCAGTGCCCATCAGTGTCACCTCATCAGTGCCCGTCAAGGAAGGCAGAAACAACATTTTATAACAGAAATTAACAAAACCATATTTTTTCCGGTCTTTTTTAGTTTGTTTAGCAAAAAATAAAATCCACAGAGGTGATCAAATACCACCAAAAGAAAGCTCTATTTTGTGTGAAGAAAATGATAAAAATGTAGTTTGGGTACAGTGTTGTATGACCGCACAATTATCATGCAAAGTACGACAGCTGAAAATTGAATACTGGGCAATTTCCTCCCTTCCTGCCCAGGACAAGTGGTGTCATTTGTCCCTTTCTATGTTGTAATATACCTGGTTGATCCTGCCTGTTCCTGTGTCCCCCTTGATGATCACGTTAAATATGGCTGCTGATCCATGATACCGTAGTCAGTTTACGTGCCTCCGTCATCCCGCTGCTCTCCCTCTCCCCTCCCTCCCTGCCTGCCTGTTAGCTTGGGAGTTTGAGTGTGAGCGGTCTCCTCCACAACCCCCCCCCCCCTCCTCTGTGCTATTTTGTCTGCCAGTAAAGCTAGTGATTCCAATTCCTGCCAGCCCGTCTGTAATACTATGTACTAGTGCGTAGTTTTTAATAAAATTATGCAGCTAAATATCTTTTTCCTCAATGCCAATGTGTGATCACGTTGTGGACCGCCCCTGGCTGTCGTCAGAGGGGAAACTCAGCCCCTCACATTGTAGTCCTTAGGTCAGGGAAGGAGAGCAATGGACGGTCATTTGACCACACAGTTATTTGAAAAAAAGGTATTTAGCTGCCGAATAAATAATAAAAACACACACTGTGTGTACATATTGTTATTACAGAGGGGCTGGCAGAAATTGCGATAACTGACTTTACAACCACTTTATGGCTGCTAGTGACTTGTACTCCCTCAGGAGGTTAAAAACTACACACTGTCACTTCTCTTTGTCTTTTTCTCTTTTTGGCGGTCATTGACTAATTTAGCCACAGGATCAATCTTTGCCTCCTGTCGATATCCACCAGGCTCTTCCTAGTGTAGGAGATGTAGACTCACACCACCGCAGGACAGTTAGACTCCTTCCTACTAACTTCCTCCTAGCTGTCTCCAGTGAGCTTCCTCCTGACCCAGCTCAATACCTGGAAAATGGATCTTCATATAGGCCCCCCAGCTAAGCCTAGGTGGGGCCTCAATGTCTTTATCTGGCTGCTTTAGCTCTCCTGCCCGAGGGTCTCCCTCCACCTTCTGGGCACACCTCCCCAGGGACTGGCTGGAGTTCCATAAATATTCAGGCTGCCTGTTCTGCTCTGCCTCCCACTATGCTTCTAGTAGCCTTTAGAAGACACAGGGAAGTAGCACAACAGCAGCCTGCTACGTACAGAAGACCAGGAACGAGGGTCACACTGTACATGGCAACTCCTGAAAATTGTGCAAACTTAGAAAAAATAAATGGTAAGCATACAGTGCAGAAAGGTGATATCAGGACATAATCCAGAGCTGAATTAACAAATAGACTGAAAATGTCAGGTTGTAAGCCTTAGTTTTTTATTAATGATATAAGGGATCAAGGGAAGAATTGTTTCTGGCAATTAATGCTGTACATAGCAACCCGTTTCTTTTTTTTTTCTTTCTATATTGCAGTTTAGGACAGAAAAATGAAAGATGGCTCCTCCAGAGGTTACTAAGGGTTCCTTGAGTAGTGGAGATTCATTTCCTTTCTACAATGACCACCTTTTGTAGGAGGGCAATTTTTCACTGACATCCAATGTAAAGGAGTTTTAGACTGGGTTCACCCTAGTACAAATTGGATGCAGGTTTTCAACAGACATCCGACAGTCAAGAAATAGTCCTTGTACTTGTTTTTGTTTTTTATTTAGGGGATATAACTTGGATGGGGATAGGGTACTTACAGTATGGTCTGCCCACTCGATTGCAGATTTAAATTAGGGACTGAAACTATGTATACCACCGGTATATACACACTTCTCCTCTTCTACCTACAGCACAAACTTGCTTGTAGAACTACAACTCCCAGGACCAGCTAGCTCAGCCAGGCCCAAAGCAAATGCTCTTTGCAGGCACCTATAGTTTAGCAAAAATTGTGGTCCTAGTGATAGATATCCCATGTGGCTACTGATCCCAGTACCACCTCTTCAAGCCCTGCCAACCCTCCTGGCTGCAGCTGCCTCTTTCCACTGCCCATGCCACCACAGTCCTCCTTACTGGCTCTGCACCCACCCCAGACTGTTTGCTCCCAGTCCTCTCAGGCGTTCCTCCCAGTCCTCCTGATTCTGTTTCACTCGCCAGTTCTCTTGGCTACACCTTGTTGTTGTTCCTGGAGACTTGCCTGGCAGTATTCTCCTGCTGTCCTCTCTTTGCTCCCAGTGCCTCCTGTCCAGGACACCTCCGCTGGTTGTAGGAAGGTCCTGTTCGTACCTGTGTCCAGGCCCAAGGTCACCCCCCCCCCCCCCTCCAGACTGAAGAGCACCCTCAAAGGTCACGACAGCCTAACACTCCAGCTTCCACCTGAACAACTCGTTCCCACCTGGGCTGATCCTGAGTATTTGAGGAGGCCTGCCCCCTGCCAATCCAAGTTGGGGTTTGGTCAGGGTCTTTTAGAATACTACAGGGAGCTCCACCTCACCTCTCCTCCTATCTTTCCAGAAGGTTCCAACACTTTCTGTAAAAAAGTGGGAGGTCTTAGTGATGCTGCCTGTGAGTCATCCAGCTCTCCCTGGATTTCTGCCAACTCAAGAAACAAAACAAGAAGGCTTGGCTACCAGTCAAGCCTGAATATATTTGCCTACACACCTAGCACACTAGAGGGTTATAAAAAGTGGCTACTGGGCCCAGGAGCAAGTGTATCCCATAAAAACAGTTTGGAAGGCGGAAAGGGAACAAACTGGGACAGGGCTATTCAGAAATATAAGTCAAGTACAAAAACAAAGATATTTGTTTGTATACACATTATGTACATTATATACATCACTTTATATCCATTCCTGACTACAGATCACTCTAGCTAATAGCAACAATATCAATACTGTACATTGATACCACCCCCCCCCCCCCGAGGGAGGCCCTCTGCCCACAGGAATTCTTCTTGAATGCAGATGGAAATGTGACGAACAGCTGTGTCCATGCCAAAAAAAACCTGTAATATAGAACAAAAGAACACCATCCTACTTCTACCAACTAACTATACAGCATTTTCTGTCAGGAGGGGGTTATCATCCTGCTGACAGACAGAAGCAAGGAAAAGAACATGAATAGTTCTCTTGGGAGTTCCTGGTGGGAGAGGCCCCTCCCCGGACTATTCGACTCCTTAAAGAGTTAAGTCAGAAATCAGACCTCACCCAGAGTCCAGCAACAGGACTGTCCATCCATCAGGCACAGAACAGGGTGGCAGGCTTGTCTGATCTTGCGAGTCAGAGAAGAAAATAACATAATCTGCAACCTCCACAGCAGTCTATATTGCGTTTTCTGTGGTGAGCTGCACGCTCCAGCAGTCTCTCACGCATAGAAATGCGGGTCAGCGCAGTCTCTTCCTACCGCCCCCTTCCTCTTTGATGGAGACAGAGTGGATCCTAACAGGCTGTCCTAATTTCACTTTGTAGACTGCTTTCCCCAGCCTCCATTCCCTCCGAATGTCCTGAAACCAGGCCCAGGTCCCCTCGCACTCTGGCACCCACAAAGGCTTGGGGATGTGCAGGTACTCCAACACCAGGTCATCCTTCCACTCTCCCCGGGAGTTTTCTACAATGTCCATGGTGTGGGAAGGGACATAGGGGTAGTCCAGACCCCACTTTGCTAAACTTCTCGCTGAAATTTGGGCAGTTCTCTTGGCTTCCTTTTTTCCTGGCAAGACACAAGCTTCATGGGACCTCTTGACCCACTGCCTGAATTCAGTTGCTCTGGCCTGGGTAGTGGGGGGTCTGTTGAAAAAGTGTTGTCTGTTGCTGATGGGAGTTCCTGCAGCTTCTTCAGCTCCCACAACCAGATCTGGCACATCTACCACCTCGGACTGGATCTCCTGGACCTGGGAGCCTCCCATATCCCATTTCTTCTCCGAACTGCTGTGGGATGACCAATCTGCTATCACTTCCAGGGACCTTAACTCCACTTGCAGTCTAGGAGAACCCCTATCTATGGCCCTGTCCTCGCCTTCCCCTACTGGCTCACCTGAGGGCACATCTCCCTCCTGCACTGGCTCTAGGTGGGGTCAGCAGAACACATAGGGGCAGCCAGAATTTCAGGGACAATATCTGGTTTCTGCTGGGCAGTACTTACAGCTACCAGGTCCCCGACCAGGCCGCAGGCCATGACAGATCTCTCTTCCCCTATGTCGTTGGTGTTCGCAGGGGAGTCGCCAGGCTCAGACTCAACCCCGCCTTTCGTGGATGATGCAAGACCCACTCCAGCCTTCCGGGACTTTCGTGGATGTAATTGGCACAGTCCTGACTGTAGCACTGTGGCCCCTGCTGGCTGGATACTAGCTGTGGGAGTGATTTGCCGCTATGCGTGCACCGGATCCAGGCACTGCCCCCCGCGGTCAGTATCCGGCATTCTGGAAACAGCAGGTACAGTCGGTCCGTCCCCTCGATCATCCCGAGGGCGAATCCCCAGCGGTGCTCAAACCGGACACCGGTGTCCACCAATGTCTGCTCCTGCAGATCAGGCAACCAGATCAGTACTGGAAACACACAAGCACACTCTGCCATCTTGCTCCTCTGTCTCAGTGTGTCTGCTAGCAGGGTACACTGGATTTTCTCTGGGGCATAGCTCCACCCCCAAGCTTCCCCCAAGCCTCTTCCTGTGCATATGACTGTAACTTCTTGTTAGCTGTACTGAAGTTTTTAGGCCTTCTGATGCTTGCAGAACTTGTCCAGACATGCCGCACAGCACCGACTGTGCCCGAGCAACTGGGAACAAGTAGCCGCTGACTTTACCTGTAGTTGTCGGTAGCAACAATAATGTTTTTAGCCCATGTCTCACTGAAGGGAATACAATCAGAACTGTCCCACCCACAGGCACCCGCTGGCTTACCCCGATCACTTCGGGCAACAGTAGACATCTCCAGGCACACTTTAATTCATGAAGCAGGAGTTTGGAGGATAAAGTTAGAATGTACAGCATTAGCAGATTGCTTGGCATATTTGTAATCTATGGGTGCAGTTGCCTGCCGTGGTTGCCACGGGTGACAGCACATGGTAAAGTTCACTGTGTTTAAGGTTAGCACAAGTGTCCGTCCCAGCCGCGGTTGGGGCAACTGGGTAAGCAGGGTCACAATACTTTGGACTTGATGGCAGCTCCCGCTGGTTGCTATGGACAATGGCACCTGGCTACTGTGGTTAGTTGTGGGTAGGCAGAGCACACAAGTCCTTCCCTCGGATCAGTCACTTCTCATGCACTGAAACAAGTACAGTTCCCTGGCTCGGTCAACATAGGTTGCTAGGGGCCACGGCTGGCAGGTTACCCGTGAGCAGACAGTCTCAGAACAAGCCTCCAAATGTAGCGCTACCCCCGTAGGGGATGCTGGTAGTTGTGGTCCGTGTCTCACCCTGCACAGCCAGGCACACAATCTCCCAGACATCCAACAGTCAAGAAATAGTCCTTGTACTTGTTTTTGTTTTGTTTTTTATTTAGGGGATTTAACTTGGATGGGAATAGCGTACTTATAGGATGCCCACTTGATTGCAGATAGGAAATTGGGGACTATAACTATATACACCACTGGTATATACACACTTCTTCTCTTCTACCACCAGGACAAACTTGCTTGTAGAACTACAACTCCCAGGACCAGCTAGCTCATATGCATACTTACACATACTAGGGCCAATTAACCTACCAGCGTATCTTTGTTATTCCTCCGTAGTCTGCTTCTTCCTTCCGGTCACCCGAAGTACATTAGAGTCACGAAAAGGAGTGTTGAGTTTTTGGCTACCAGCACAGTATTCTATTTAGACATTTTGAATTGTTGTTCCCTGTATATCTTCCAGCTGTTGCAGGCTGGCAGTTGATAGTATTAGATCGCAATGGGTGCACAGTCTATGCTTTAGCATTACCTCTGTTACCTTATTTGTTTGCTCATACAGCTGTTTTATTGGTGTAAGGCAGCAGAATGAACACGCACACTATTTCATTAGCTGTCATGATGCGTTTTTGGAATATATGTGATGTGATTTATTGCAACATAATGCAGCAAAAGGGTTAAATAATGTCTACACAGCTAAAATCCTATTAATATTTCTTGTCTAATGTTTTTGTCACTGTAATTGCACAGAATTACCTTTTTCTGGCAGAGCTAAATGTGTCGCATTCTAGCCATGCGCTGTGCTAGTCTGCCATCTGGTGGTCTTTCTGGGAGATCATAGGAGTGCGAGATAGGTGATTAACCTATACCAAGTCATTGTGCAGAACAGTCTGCATAAAGCTCATTATGATGAAATGAGCTCTGCATGCATACATTAGATCACAAGATTGGTGTAGACAGAAGCGGAGATTTTTTTTTTTATACTGGATTGTATAAAGACCATCTTTTAAAAGCTTTACTAAATCCAAAATGGCTTCAACACCTTCATGCCTAAGCCTTTTTCTGATAATTGTTGCTTACAAATTAAAATCTGTATTTTTTGCTAGAAAATTACTTAGAATCCTCAAACATGCAAACTTGCAGCTTGCCCAGCGTCATTTGCAGCTTGCCCAGCGCCATTTGCAGCCTTGCCCAGTCTCATTTGCAGCCTTGCCCATTGTCATTTGCAGCCTTGCCCAGTGTCATTTGCAGCCTTGCCCAGTGTCATTTGCAGCTTGCCCACGTTTAAATTTCCTGCCGCCGAGACAGACCGCGCGAGCGCCGCCGAAACAGACCGAGCACTGCCGAAAAAGACTGAGCACCGACGAAATAGACAGAGCCGACTGTTCGGCTCCGCTCGCAGTCCCGCCTCCCTGCTGTTTCGGGAGCAAGCGCAGGGAGGCGGGACTGCGAGCTGAGCCGAACAGTCGGCTCTGTCTTTTTCGGCCGCGTTCGTTTTTTTTTTTGGTGGCGCTCGCTATTTTTTTATTTTTTTTGTCGGCGCTCGATTTTTTTTTGTCACTTTTTTGGGGGGGATCGGCGTATAACACGCACCCCCGACTTTCCCTCGATTTTTAGGGGGAAAAAGTGCATGTTATACGCCGATAAATATGGTGTATATATATATATATATATATATATATATATTTTAGTAGAGACCCTAGAGAACAAAATGGAGATTGTTGAAATATTTTATGTCACACTGGGGGTTATTTACTAAAGGAAAATCCACTTTGTACTGAAAGTGCACTTGGAAGTAAAGTTGCTGTAGATCCGAGGGGGACATGCAAGGAAAATAAAAAAACAGCATTTTAGCTTCCACATGATTGGATGATAAAATCAGCAGAGCTTCCACTCATTTCAGAGCTACCCCTTAGATTTAGAGCGACTGCACTTTCAATGCAAAGTGGATTTGCCTTCCGTAAATAACCCCCACTTTATTTGCGCAGCGGTTTTTGAAATGAAATTTGTTTTAGAGGAAACTTTTACACTTTTATGAATTAAAAAAAATATAACAGTAAAGTTAGCCCAATTTTTTTGTATAATGTGAAAGATCATATTAAGCCAAGTAAATAGATACCTAACATGTCATACTTTAAAATTACACACACTCGTGGCATGGTGACAAACTACGGTACTATTAAAGCCAACTTTTAAAATGTTCAGCTCTTTCAGCTGATGATGGGACTTCTTCAACTTTTTTTCTACTATTTATACCTTTTAAAATATTAAGCTTTTTAACATTGAAGTCAATGAGAGCATGCTTAAAATCCTTAAAATCTTCTTCCGCTACCAAAAGTTTCAGCTCCTTCATACTTTCACCTACAGGCACCAAACAAACTTTAAAATGTTCACAAAATATTCTGATATCTGGCTATATCTTTTCAGTTTGATTTATTTTACAGTTTTTGTGAAAAAGCTGTTTAAGTTTAGTGATCGTTTCAGAAAATGTCATTAAATTTAGGCCATCCAGGCTTTTGTTGTCTGTTTTGTTTCCATGGTTACAAAAGCTTCTTATACACAGTGATGGGTGGTGGGGGAGAGCACAGACACACCATGTACTGATTTGTAATAGAGGAATATGATGGGCAGTTTTGATGGGGGCAATATGATGGGGCAGTTTTGATGCTATTCAGCATTCCCACGCATTTTCGCTAGGAAATGCATTTTCTAGTTTAGTACAAATATGTTAATCATGTGCATTTTTCTGTTGGCTTTAATCACTATGGGGCCACTGACTGAAAAATTCTAATGAGGTCTGTCAGAGACTTTTTATGAGAAATATGCTGCTAAAATCTCTAAAAGGAATGTTGGAATAGTTTAGCAGTAGGTAAGCCAGAAAGAGCATGGAGGGTGCATCTATATCAAGTCTGAGGATGAACCTCCCGACCTTTAGAGAGTAGGAAGCCTACAGTGGAAGACATCAAGAATGGTAACACAATGCAGTGGTGTGAATGGCCCCCCTTAGGTGGGGTAGCAACAATTTCATTGTAGGGCCAACTAGTATTGTCTGAAAGAGCTCAACTAAAGAGATTTACTGTAAAAGTTGAGATTTGAGCCATATATTTTGCCATCAGTAACATTTACGTTTGTTTCCAGTGAAAACCTTTAAATATACTGCCTCGTCTATTTTTCTTTCAAGAAATGTTCTCCATTTTTTTACTCATTATTTTAATCTATATACAAAAAACAAAACAAACTATAGCTTCAATTCAAGGGCCTGATTTAATAAACCACAATACATAACTTAAAGTATTTATTGCACAAACAAGACTAAAGTAATTTTGTTATAGCGTATTATAGAACCTTTTTCTACAACTAACCCGACACAGCATATGTAGAAGGTCAGTTCCTGCCACTGGGTAATAATTAGTTCAATGAATATGACATTTATGTGAGATTTACCTCATTATGGTTATGGGACATGAAGATGCTCAGCGTAAAAAGTTCTATGCAGGTATTTGACTAATCGCTTTCTTTCAGACTATCGTTGTAGTTTCTAAGAATCATTTTGACTTTGACATTTGGATGGAAATTTGCCTAATGGCCCTTTTATCAGTTTTTCATAAACCCTGTCCAACAGACTTTTGAAAACCTTCTTCAGCTTGATCCATTCCATCACAGTAACTGGTTTCTTGAAACATGGAGTTCATCCATATTTTGTTCTTGTCATGTTGTTAGTATTTCCTATGTTACCTCACCCTTATGCAGGGTCAGAGTTATTCTTCCTGTCGCTATGCCCCCTTCCCCTCACCTTTCCAGCCAACGTTCTTGTGTTGCTTCCTTTTGCTCCAGTGGAATGGTAGCTTTAGTTTCACAAGTAGACCCACCAACGAGAAGAGTGGGCAAACCGTTTCCTTACTTACATTGTACGTTATTCCACTAACAAAAATGTGCAAGCCATGTAACCAACACAACAGTACAGACCCAACTGTATTTCTGTTGCAGTCTTTGTCATACACCAGAATCAGTAACACTAGCAACCCTGTGATTGGCTATGTTATGATATGCAAAAATCCAGCTTTTAAATTAATTGTTAATTCTAGATAACCAGAAATAACTATTTTCACACCACAACAACAAATTGAAATGAACATTTCCCAATAGACGCAACAGTGTTGATTTACTAAAATTGGAGAGTGCAAAATCTGGTTCAGCTGTGCATGGTAGTCAATCAGCTTCTAATTTCATATCATACTATCATATCATATCAAAACTATCATTTAGTGCAACTTTAACATGTGTTGCCAAGCTGCATATTAGCCAATCAGCTTCTAACTTCAGCTTGTTCAATTAAGCTTTGACAATAAAACCTGGAAGTTGATTGGTTTCTATGCAGAACGGCACCAGATTTAGCAATCTCCAATTTTTGTAAATCTACCCCAACATGTCTGCAAAGGTTCTCACTCATCCTCATTCATCCTGGTCATGGTATAGCTCAGCCTTTCTCAACCTTTTAAACATAGAAGAACCCTTGAAATAACTTTCCGGTCCCAGGGAACCCCTGCTAAAAATTGTTGTATCTACAATTCATGTTACATTAGATTGATCCGGGCTGCTGCTAGGCTATTTTTTGCCCTAGGCAAGACCAGCTACTTGCACCCCCCCCCCCTCAAAAAAAAAAGAGGCAGGGATGCTTTCTCAACTCCTTGCCAACGTTAGCTCAGTGTAGAGACTGACTGGGAAGCTGGGAGGAATAGATCTTGCACGTAACAAGGCTTGGCATGCACCTCTTTGGCTGGATATCTCTTCTTCAATGATTGACTGAAGTTTGCAGGAGACAGCTTCATCTCCAGCTAACATCATCCAATCCTGCAACAGTATGCAGAATTTTGGTGCAGTGTATGGGGAACCAGGCAGCCATCAGAAATGTTGGGCCTGACCCCTTTACATCACAGTTTACCACTTTCATTAGGGTCCCCAAAGTTCCCCCTCCTTTCATCAGTGTCCCCAAAGTTATGTCCTCTCACTTCAGGGCCCCAAGAGTCCCCTCTCCTTAAATCAGGGTCTCCAGAGTTTGCCCTTACATCAGAGACCCCACTTTCATTAGGGTCCTCAAAATCTCCCCTTACGTTAGGTTCCCAAGGTCCCCCTTACATGAGGGTCCCCAGAGTCTCCCCTCCTTAAATTAGGGACCCCAGAGTTCCCCCTTACATCAGAGTCCCCCTTGCATTAGGATCCCCAAAGTCACCCCCCTTACATCAGTGTCCCCAGAGCTCCCCTTAAATCAGGTCCCCAAAACCCCCTTACATCATGGTCTCTAGAGCCCAATCTCTTCCAATGGGGTCCCCACAGTTAGAAGGCCCTAGCAACCAAACCTTGGCACTGAGAACAGAGGGCCGCGGCGGCAATGGATGTGGTTACCCACCGTATTCTCAGTGACTGCGCTGTTGCTGAGCTGCACAGCTGTGAAAGGCAGGGATACTGATTGGTTATTTGGGCACGCCCTGGCAACCCTACATGTGTATGGGCTGTTCCTCCTAAAGGCGGCCCTGGTGGGGAAGATCATCAGACTGGGTGGGGAAGCCAATAGTGTTAGGAAGCTGGTGGAGAGTAGGGAAACCAGTGGCTGTGGCTGCGCCCTAGGCCTGCCTAGTTCACCTAGTGGTAGCGCCGGCCCAGAGTGCGATTGTTAATGGGATGCTCCTTAAACTTGTAATAATTGGGAAGAATTACCCCCTTACAGATAGCTAAAAAGATCCATGGGAATTTAACTGAGAGGCTGAAATTGCGCTATGCTCAATGAAACCCCTAGAATACTCTGGAGGAACCCTCGTTGAGAAACCTTGGTATAGCTAGTAGTGGTTTGTCACATTCAACTGGGCATGTTGTGTAAAGTTAAAGATGTTTTTTTAGCTTATCCAAGACACTTCTTCAGTTCTAATGAATGTCAGGAAAATACCGCAGCATTTGTATTCAAACCGGTAGCACAGTCAACTTAATCCAAAACCATAGAATGTGTCAAATGATAAGTTTGTTGTCCAAGAACAAGATTGGAAGTATGAAAACGATGGAACCATCTTGTTCTAGTCTGATAATGCCATCCTTTGGTTTCAGGAAGTCCACGTAAGTGTTATTTACTTTGGTTTACATGGATGAAATGGTGAATTGTTAAAACAGTTTATATGTGGATTAGATGTGGTATAGAAGGCTCCCGCCTTTGTTTTGGGATGGTTGTTTCATTCCAGTTTGACTTAGATGGCTTCTTCTGCACAAGTTGTCCTCTCTGTCCAGCATATGCACCTCACTTTTCCTTAAAGAGGAGCTTCACTCTGTAAAGAAAAAAAAAGTCAGCAGCTACAAATCCTGTAGCTGCTGACTTTTAATAAGAGGACACTTACCTGTCCAAGGATCCAGCTCCATCTTCACCTGAGCTAGTTCTTCACTAGCCTTTGGGATCCCAGCGACATCCTAACTGTGGGCAGCCGAATATGCAGCAGTCTTCTGGGACCTGTGACGTGTCTCAAAAGACTGCAAGGAGGGAAGGTGGAGAGAACTTCTGCCCAGGTCGCCTAAGCAAAGTGGGAGCAGGTACCTGTCAAAATTAGGTACCCACTCAGCCCCCCCCCCAAACCCGGCAGGGGAGGAGTACTTAAAGCGGAACTGCTTTAAGGTGAAGGAAAATTTCTGAGTCTTGTCCCCTAGAGTTTGCCCTATGTTTGGTCATTCATTTGTTGAGAGGTTGGTTTTTCTCCCCAATGTCCAGGCCGTTGCATTCCTCCTTGCACTGTACTGCATATAACTGGTTAATTTGCTTGTGTTTGGGTATTGGGTTCTCCGTGTATTACTGGACTTGTTTAAGATCCCTCTGAGAGACTTCAGCTATGGGATGAATATATTACTTTGTTTGCTTCTCCCCTCTTTTAGAAGGTCCTGTGTTTTTGCCTGACCTTGTGGATGTTTTAGTGAAAACCTAGTCTTGGTAGCCACTTCTGAAAAGTATTTTTTTCTTTGTTTTTAGCCTTTGTTGTTATCATCTCAGTCCGGAGTTATTTGAACTCTGCAACACTAGGCTGAGATTGTAACGATATATCATTAAATACTGCCTTATATCATTAAAGAGGAACTTCACCCCAGTTGTCTGAAAATAGTTGAAGGCTTACTTGAAATTATTGCAAAATTGAAAAAAAATAAAAACATAAGCATTACATTTGACTACATCACACATAAGGCTTGGTTCACACTGCTGCAACAGCAAAGTCGTAAGCCCTGCAACTTCCTTCCGACTTGATCCGACTCGGATGCTATTAAGGAGCCTGTACGAGGGCTGGAATTGCACACCCAAGTTGGACCAAAGTAGCGCAAAAATCTTTTCTAAAGTCGGAGCAACTTGTGTAGCGTTAGTTAAGACGGCTCTTATAGGGAAACCTTGAATTTTACTCTTAATCCGACTTGGAGTCTCACAATTCAAATCATATGTCGCAAAGGTGTGAACCGAGCATTAACCACTTCCCGACCAGCGCACACAGATGTAGGTCGGCAGAATGGCACGGACAGGCACATGGGCGTACAGGTACATCCTTTTAAATTTGCCGCCACACCATCGCGTGCCCGCCGGCGGACTCGATCACCGCGGGGATACCCGCGATAATCTCACGAACGGGGAGATCCGACTCCGGATCCGGAAGGAAGAATGGGGAGATGCTAAAGTAAACAGGCATCTCCCCGTTCTGCCTAGCAACAGTGTCACTGATCTCTGCTCCCTGTGATTGGAGCAGAGATCAGTGACGTGTAAAATACAGCCACGCCCCCCACAGTTAGCAACATGCCCCTAGGACACACTTAACCCCTACACTGCAACCTATTTGAGCAAACCAATCAATAATTGCTTAATGCGATTTTTTTTTACCAAAAATATGTAGAAGAATACGTATTGGCCTAAACTGAGGAAAAAAAAATTTAATACATTTTTGGGGAATATTTATTATAGCAAAAAGTATAAAATAATGTGTTTTTTTCAAAATTGCCAATCTTTTTTTGTTTTAGCGCAAAAAAATAAAAACTGCAGAGGTGATCGAATACCACCAAAAGAAAGCTCTATTTGTGGGGAAAAAAGGCATCAATTTTGTTTGGGTACATCGTCGCATGACTGAGCAATTGTCAGTTAAAGTGACGGAGTGTCATATCGCAAAAAATGGCCTGGGCATTACCTGCTTGCTTACCCGCTTGACGGAGGGATGGTGCGGCTCTCTTTCTGGGAGGACATCATATGATGGCACCCCAGAACGGCCGCTATTGTGTGCCCGCTCTATTGTGTGCCCACTCTATTGTGTGCCCGCTGGGGCCCACACACTGCAGTGATCGTGGTCGCGCCGCGGGGTTAGGACACAGCACGACCCCGATCTCTGTAAAGAGGCCATGGCACTTTAACCATGTGACCAGCTGTGTCCAATCACAGACGGTCACATGTAAATACAGAAGTGCCGTGAATCGTCTCTCCTCGCCTCTCACTGACAGAGTGTGTGGTAAGGAGTGCCAATCATTGGCATCTCCTCGCAGAGGAGGCCTGGACAGGTAATCAGGGCACTGTTTATCAGTGCCCTGATTACAGGAAAGCCCCATCAGTGCCACCAATCAGTGCCACCAATCAGTGCCCATAAGTAATGCCGGTCCTCCCATCAGCGCTGCCTATCTGTGCTGCCTTTCAGTGCCCACCACTGCCACCTATCAATGCTCACCAGTGCTGCATGTCAGTGCCACCTATCAGTGTGGCATATTAGTGCCTCCTAATCAGTGCCCATCAGTGAAGGAGAAAAATTACTTATTTACAAAATTTACTGACAGAAAATAAGAAACTTTATTTATTTTTTTTCGGTCTCTTTTTTTTTTTTGTGTAAAAAATAAAAATTGCAGCAGTGATTAAATACCAGCAAAATAAAGCTCTATTTATGTAAAGAAAAAGATAAAAAAAATTATTTGGGTACAGTGTTGCATGATCCTGCAATTGTCATTCAAAGTGCGACAGTGCTGAAAGCTAAAAAATGGCCTGGGCAGGAAAGGGGTTAAAGTGCCCGATATTGAGGTTGTTGAGGGGGTAAATCCTCCCGGGGCTGAAGTGTTTAAGTATCTAGTTACTCGGCACAACTTCATCTTTTATAAAAGTAGGTAATATTTTGCATTTGTGTACCCTAAAACTAACTTAAGTATATCTTTTACACGAAACTCCTATATAAAATATGTGCTAGTGTACTATCCCTTTAAGAAAAAAATGTGTTTGTAGTTCATAAGTCAAACCACAGTATCTATAGAGATTACTGAAAAGATGTACACTGATCACACCTCATACCAAAACATCTAATGTGACCATAAAGTGCAATGAAAACCAATGAACAGAAAATCTGTAAGCACAAAGTGCTGTGTAGCAAAGTATAAGACCTTAACCACTTCAATACAGGACACTTTCGCACCTTCCTGCCCAGGCCAATTTTTAGCTTTCAGCGCTGTCACTTTTTAAATGACAATTGCGCTATCATGCTACACTGTAACCAAACTAAATTTTTATCATTTTGTTCCCACAAACAAATAGAGCTTTCTTTTGGTGGTATTTGATCACCTCTGCTTTTTTTATTTTTTGCTAAACGAATAAAAAAAGACAAAAAATTTAGAAAAAAAAATTTTTTTTTCTTTGTTTTTGTTATAAAAATTTTGTAAATAAGTAAGTTTTCTCCTTCACTGGTGGGCATTGATAAGGCAGCACCAATGAGGTGGCACTGATGTGCACTGACTATGGGCACCGATATGCAGCACTGATGTGCACTGATAGGTGGCACTGATATGCAGCGCTGATGGGCATTGATAGGCGGCACTGGGCACTCAGGTGGCACTAATGGGCACTAATAGGTGACACTGATGGGCACTGAAAGGCTGGGTACTTATGGGTAGCACTGATAGGCATTGATAGGCAGCCCTTCTGGGTACTAATGGGCACTGATGGGCACTGATAGGCAGCACTGATGGGCACTGACAGGCGGCACTGATGGGCACTAAAAGGCAGCATTGATGGGCACTGATGACTAGCACTGATAAATTTAACTGATAGGCATCACTGGTGGCACTGGCAGGCATTTTACTTTGGCACTGATTGACAGCTGCCTGGGCACTGATTGGCATTTACCTGGTGGTCTAGGGTGGCATACCTGGTGGTCCAGTGTGGTGGTCATCCCTGGTGGTCCTGGCGGCATCATGGTGGTCCTGGGTGGGCATCCGAGGGGGGGGGGGGGGCTGCGCTGATAAACAATCAGCACAGACCCCCCTGTCAGGAGAGCAGCCGATCGTCTCTCCTCTACTCGGAAAAGCTGATCAACTGGACACGGCTGATCACGTGGTAAAGAGTCTCCGTCAGAGACTCTTTACCTAGATCGTAGTTGGGGTGTGTCAGACTGACACACCGCAACAATGATCGCTGCGATGCGCGCCCCCGGGGGTGTGCAGCGGCTTGATATCCTGAAAGACATCATACAGTATGACGTCCGGTGAGGCTATCGCAACCACTTTGCCAACGTCATTTTGTTATATGGCGGGTGGCAAGTGGGTAAACAGAAAATAAATAACTAAAAACGATGAATAAATGAGAATAAAATAAAAAAAACTAAAAAATATATATGTGCAATGTCCCTTTAAATCGGATATGAATCAATACAAAACAATACCTTACAACACATCGTATATGTGACCTTAAATATCAAATATGCTCTTAAAGTGCTGAAGTGCCTATTAAAAAAACTGCATTTGTGCAAAAACAGTGCCAAAAAGTATATATGAGTCAACATCTGGTCTTTCCTTTTACTCCTCACTGGATATGATTGATGGAAATGCTCATATAGGGAATGGGTGGACAAATAGATATCTCGTAGTGTAACTCAGTTTATTAGTTTATGGTTTATTAGTAAAGCCAAAAATTCAAGCCAAAAGTACATGCGCATTTTACATTGGTGTATGTAGCGCTACCCTCGTAGGGGGCGCTGGTGAATGTGTTTCGCCTCCCACCCTGCACAGCCAGCCACACAAATTTCCAGACACACTGAGTCAAGAAGCAGCCCTTGCACTTTGTTTTTTTTTCCTGTTTTATTAGGGGAATAGAACTTGGATGGGGATAGGGTACATATGGGATGCCCACTTGATTGAAGAAACTTGGCGGGAACTTAACTATACACTCCGGTATATACAATCTCTCTTCCTCAACCTCCAGCACATACATTTGCTTGCAGACTATCACTCCCAGGACCAACTAGCACTGTTGTGTGAACCTGACACTGGCTCTGTCAGCCCCAAAGCCTGTGCAGGCAGGGACTCCGGGCCCATATGGTGTAGCAAAATAAAAATGATTTAAAGCTAGCTGTCCAACATGTGGCTACTTCCCCTAGCACAACCTCCTCAGGCACCACCAGCCCTCCTTGCCACAGATGCCCCATTCCACTGCCCATGCCACCACAGTCCTTCTGACTGGCTCTGCACCCACCCCAGACTGCTCCATCCCAGTCCTCTCAGGCGTGCCTCCCAGTCCTCCTGACAGTGTGTCACTCACCGGTCCTCTTGGCTGTTCCTGTTGCACCTGGAAAATTAACCGTCAGTGTTCTCCCGCTGTCCTCTCCTTTCTCCCAGTGCCTCCTGGCCAGGACACCTTTGTAAATTTGCAAAGGCCCCATCCGCACTCGAGCCCAGGCCCAAGGTCACCCCCCCAGACTGGGAAGCTCCCACAAAAGCAACGACAGCCTCACACTCCATCTCCAGCTTCCACCCAAACTCTCCTCCCAGCTTGCCTGACCCAGAGTATATGAGGGGGCCTTTCCCCTGCCAACCCAAGTTGGGTATTGATCAGGGCCCTCAGAATACTCCAGGCAGCTCCACCTTACTTCCCCTCCCATCTTTCTAGAAGGTTCTGGAAAATGGGGGGTGGGGCTGCCAGTGATGCTGCCTGTGAGTCATCAAGCTTTCCCTTGATCTCTGCCCAACCCAGGAAAAACACATACAGGCTTGGCTGCCACAAATTTTCCTACACTTAAAGTGGAGTTCTACCCATAAAAAAATAAAATGTGCATGAAATAATACAATAAAAACAATTGGAGACATTTTTTTTTTTTAACTTACCTTTTCATGCCTGTTGCTATGTGGTCCCTTGAAACCCTTCTCCATCACCATGGATCTTTGTCACTTCCCTCGGCGCCTCCACTCGCTACTGCTCCTGGGAGATGTTTGTCATCATTTTGCAGGTGTCAGTGGGCAGCGCCAAGGGCTTTGTTGCCATCTCAATGAGGTGGGCACTTTAGATGCCGCCGCCCGTTGTGATGGCAACCTGAGTAGTTGACGGCGCTGCGATAATGACAGAATGCCCATGCGCGAGATCGGGGAGAGAATGGGCGGTGCATGCTGGTCCAGCAGCAGCACCGTATCCTGGAACTGGATGCTTGTGGGCTTCACATGCCCACAAAGCAATATGAAAGCGGCCAGCAACGAATTATCTAAGTTTACTTCTGATATTAATCCGGACATTGGGGGACGAAGTTTTACAAAATACGTGAGTGTTACAATGCTATGTTATAAGCTTATGAAAGGTTTAAAAATAAATATATATTGATTGTCATTGGAACTTTAACACAAAAAAAATCTGTAATTCTAGCACTAGAGGGTGCAACATGTAGGAAAAACTGTATCCAGGACACCCTGCGTTCCACAGACTGAAGCTCCGAAAACCAGAAGTGACGCAATGACGCACAAGCCCCACCCTATGCGTTTTCTGTTTTTTTGGTTTCATTGCACTTTATTGGTCACATTAGATGTTTTTGTATGAGGTGTGAACAATTTCATTTTCAGTGTACACCTTTTCACTTAGTAATCTCTATAGATACCGTGGTTTGACTTATGAACTACAAACACAATAGTACACTAGCACATATTTTATGTATCGTTGTTGGGCAGCACCACCCATACCTCCCTGATACTATTCTTCACATTCTCAGCTTTTGGTGGGGAATTGGGGTAAGTCGGCAGCCATTTTATAGGTCCTAAGCACAGAATTCAATATCTAGACACTAAACCCTTGCACTAATTTTGTGTGAAATATACATTTGGAATTACCACCATTTTATTTGCCAGGGTCTCATACATAATCTCTGAGGGTTTTAATTAATCTTCAGGCCTGAAATTATTTTTTTTAAATGTGTGCAAAAAAAAAAAACACAATGGCTTTGGCAGCAAAGGGGTTCATCAATTAAATGCAGGATTTTTTCTGCAATTATTTTGTTTTAAATGCCGTGGCCAATCGGAGTGAGGTGTCTTTCTCCTTTGACTTCCTGAACTCTCTTCTGCCTGCCCCTCTTCTTCCATGAAGAACAAAAAATTATGTGCATGTGCACCCAGCACGCTGCTTGGGAACTTTCTTTTATTCCTTAACTAGAGCACTGGCTGCGCATGCACAGTATTGGTAGCATGTATGCACAGCCAGCACTCTGGGATTTACCTGAAGATATCTGGGATATGTGGGTAGTCCCAGCCATGTCATTCTCGCCAAAATTAGAAAAATTAAAGCGCGTGAATATTAACATGAAAAAAAAATCAATAGTATACAATTTGGTTAAAGCAGAAGGTACAAAATAGGACTAAAAATTGTAGACAATGAGGATGAAGGTCCACCTTAAAAATATAAGTACTTGTGGAATGCTACCCCCTTAGGAGCCGCTGGATTTTTAGGTTCTCCCTCGCATGCACAGCCATCCAACATGAATTTTTCAGCATCCAGTAAACACAGTAGACAAGAACCAGTCCAGGATAGTTGGTTTGGTTTTTGGTTTATTAGGGGATGAACTTGGAGAGGTAGTGGAAGATATGGGATACCCTAAACTGTAACTTGAAAGCAACTTGAGGACTTAGAACTGGCTACCAAAACAATCACTAGGATGTCCGCCCATAGGATAAACAGATCAGCACAACAGGTAGAGAAAGGATTCCTAACACTCAATACAGGTGCTTTCTATTCGTAGAAAATGCCAAGACGTCCTTAGAATTCCCCCAGCAAGAGGTGTAGGGTAGCTGTACTGGCTTTGAATGGCTCTAAGCTGTCCCTTTCTAGAAAGATAGCTGGGTATTGCACCTGGCTGCTTCTCCTCTATAGTTTCTTGTTTGTTGTGGATGAAGCTACTCACTCAGTCCCTTTGGTGGATCCTGAAGCACATTTGACTGCTGAATAGGCCTCCTGCTGGACGGGTCCCAATGGCTCCCAGGATGACTCAGCCAAGCCTAGCTGAGGCTGAAAGGGTGTGAGGCTTCAGCTGCTGCTCTTTCTCTCTCTGGATCCTTCCTTCTGCCCAGGGGCAGAGCCCCCTAGCATGGGGTCCCCTCCAGGCAACTGGACTCTGGACTCTGCTCCCGCATGGCCAGGCTCCAGAATATTTATTTCTCCACCTTCTTGACTGTTCTCATCCAGGGATTGGAGGAGGCTCCATAAATATTCAGGCCTCATCTCTCCCCCTCCACCCTCTAAGTTCTAGAACTCTCCAGCAGATCTAGAAGCCAGGGGGAGGCAACAGAGACTCGGCCCTTGAAGCTCTGCCAGCTAAGCCTAAACAGAAGAGCCCAACTACATTTTCCTACACTGTACACACAGGAGGTGCTACACTTTGACTTATAAATTTGACTTGGCATCTTATATCTTGGTATAAACTATTGCAATCTACTTGACTATGGTATAGCCTATACAAACCTGTCATTTCCTATTAAATACCCAACCCCACAACTTAAAGTGGAGCTCCACCCTAAAGTGGAACTTCCGCTCATCGGATTCCTCCCCCCTTCCTGTGTCACAATTGGCACCTTTCGGGGGGGAGGGGTGACAGGATACCTGTCTTTAATAGGTATCCTTTCCCACTTCCGGAAGTACGCCGCTGCGCGATCGCGCCGTGACATCACCGCGGGGCTCCCCCCTCATCCTCCCTCGGCCGCCAGGCTAATAGGAGAGAGGAGCGGGGCCTCGCGCATGCGCAGTAGGGTTCCCAGCGTGAAGCCGAAAGGCTACACTACCCGGTTACCTTACCCGCAATGGCGGCGCCAGCACCCGACAGCTGATGGAGACATCAGCTGCGGTGCCGACATCGAGGGACAGCAGGACAGGTAAGTGTCCATTTATTAAAAGCCAGCAGCTGCAGTATGTGTAGCTGCTGGCATTTAATTTTTTTTTCCCAGAACACCCCTTTAACCTATAAAGTAACCAGACCACACCTGTTGGAGTAAATTGGCCTCCTCGGACATTTTATTAAACATTTTTAATCATAACTTTTTTATTAGGAAAAAACACAATATTCCTTCAGATACATTTTAAACCATTGTTGGGGATCCTTGGAGGCACTAATCACATTTCACTGTATCAGCGCGTCCACACCAGGCCGTCAGTCGCAGCCGCTCCGACTCAGGCGGCACCACTCAACCATACACGCTGATAGCCATCTCCCAATGTCAGTTAAACCTTGGTTAACTGGCATCAACCAAGAATACCATACCAAGATGGTTCCCCACTTCAGCCATGTTATTCTTAATTCCTAATGCCTTCAAAGATCCCCAACCGCCAACAAACACATATATTTTACATATAAATGATCAGAAACACAAAATAAAATAAAAAATTTGAGACAGATAGAGCTTTCTTTTGGTGGTATTTTATCACCACTGTTTTATTTTTTTTATTTTTTGCTAACCAAATGAAAAAAGTTTTATGTTTCTGTTATAAAATGTTGTAAATAAGTAATTTTTCTTCCTTACTGATGTGCGCTGATGAGGTGGCACTGATGGGCGGCACTGATGGGCACTGATGAGGAGGCACTGACAGACATTGATGGACAATGATAGGCAGCACTGGGGGGCACTGATTGGCATCACTGATGGGCACTGGGGAACATCAATGGTGGGCACCCAGATAGCAAGGATAACTTGCCACAAATTTGTGGCAGTGTTGAATTGTAAGAGTGTTTACAATTGTAAATTGTAAGACTTGCAGAGCACTTGAAGCCCAAGTTCTAGTTGATACTTTTCCAATTTATAGCTAATTTGCATGGCAAGTCTGTAGCAAGAGCAAAGTTGCAGCGGTGAGTCTACAGCAAGAGCTCTTCAAGTCTACAGCATGAAAATTCAGCTACAGTGACCCCTGTGGTGGGATGACTATTGCACAACATAACAACCAGAACATGCAGCAGACTTGCAGAATGTTTGCAAAGAAAGTTGATTTGGAGTCACACAATGCTGACTTGCTGCAATTGTGCAACAAACATGTGAAGCCTGGCAAGTCTAGCAATGGCTTAGCAAGTCATTTTCAAACTTGCAGCACAATTGCTTGCTGTCTGGGCAGGGACAGGCATTGCTGATGGGGCTGATTGCTGATGATTATCAGTGCAGATCCCCCCTGTGCGGAAAGCTGTTTATCGGCTCTCCTCTACTCATGCGCTGTCGGCACTTCCTATTTACACTGTGATCATAGCTCCCAACTGTTCCTGATTTCGAGGGACTGTCCCTGATTTGGAGCAATGTCCCTCTGTCCCTCTGTCCCTCTTTCCTCCTCATTTGTCCCTCATTTTGGTCTGATCTATATAGTTGTATATAAAATGCAATTGTTATCTTTCAAAAAGTGTTTCCCAGTGCTAAACCTTTCTTTCAAATTCTAAATCGCTGCATTTGTACATTTTAAAAGCCAATATAAAGGAAAAGTAGTGGTAAAAAAAAAAAGCCCTTGTGGATTTAATTAACCTTTTTTTGGATTAATTCTCCTTTTAAGGGGGTGTGGCAGGGGGCATATCACATGCCTACATACATTTGCTGGTAGGTGTCCCTCATTCCCATCTCAAAATGTTGGGAGGTATGCTGTGATCAGCTGTGATTGGACACAGTTGATCACATGGTAAAGAGCCTACGTCATAGACATACCGCACCACCGATTGGCGCCCTGCGCACCCCCCCAGGGGGCATGCATGGGCGGCTTGTTCTGAAGGACATTATATGACATCCAGTCAGAACAATTAAACCACCGCCCCGCCATCATTTTGCTATAGGCCAGGTGGGAAGTGGTTAGGACAAGTCTCTTTATGCTGTAGGTGATAAAGGAAAATTGCCATAATGCAAAACACAGTATTACTCAAAACCTTTAAGCACTACTGATAAGTATGAACTATAATGATATATTCCCATGGAACAGATTTCTGCTATTTCACAGTTTTTCTTATTTTACTTGTTTTTCTAACTCCAATGTTGGCCTCTGATTTCTCAAATCTGTAATTTTCTGTCCTGTCTTTTTTTTATATTATAATCAGTATCGCCAGTGGTAATTTATGCGCCTTTCCATTTTCGTGACCGCCTTTCGGCATCTGTAAAATCCTCCTTTCCATTTTACAAAGCATTAATGTATTATGGCAAACCTCTACTCTCAATAAAAAAAATATGCAATAGCTGGTAATTGCCTGATTTATTTTAATCCGTGATTGCTTACCTTCGCTGCCTACTACAAATATTTGACTAATTGGGGTGATTTAAATTTTGCACGTTATCACCCCCATTTCAAAAGGATGCATTCAAATAACTCAGCCAGGGATCTGGGATAATAATGCTGTTATAATAATTTCCTGTAAGAAAAATCTTTGCGCTGAACAGCAGGATGGCTAAAAATATATCTTCTTCTTTAACAAGTGCTTTTGTGTGGTGCATAAATGAGGACTTATTTTGGAAAATGATTATTTCGTTTGGAGAGAATACAGACTCTAAAGGGATAAAGATGAAAGAGGTCACAGTTTTTCTTATTTTCAGCAGTAAGAAAAAGCTATTAAGGAAGAAGTTTTTCCTTTTTCTTTTTTCTACTCTATTCGGTTCCTGATGGGACAGAGGAAAGGACATGGACATGTCTATGGCTCCCAGCACTTGCTCAGGTTAACCACTTCTGGACCGGGCCTCTTTTTGTTGTTTACAATTTAAAATCTTTTTTTTTTGCTAGAAAATTACTTAGAACCCCCAAACATTATATATATATATATATATATATATATATATATATATATATATATATATATATATATATATATATAATCTCACAAAAGTGAGTACACCCCCTCACATTTGTGTAAATATTTTCTTCTATCTTTTCATGTGACAACACTAAAGAAATTACACTTTGCTACAATGTAAAGTAGTGATTTGTACAGCTTGTATAACAGGGTAAATTTGCTGTCCCCTCAAAATAATTCAACACACAGCCATTAATTTCTAAACCGCTGGCAACAAAAGTCAGTACACCCCTAAGTGAAAAAGTCCAAATTGGGCCCAATTAGCCATTTTCCCTCCCCGGTGTCATGTGACTCGTTAGTGTTACAAGGTCTCAGGTGTGAATGGGGAGCAGGTGTGTTAAATTTGGTGTTATCACTCTCACTCTCTCATACTGGTCACTGGAAATTCAACACCTCATGGCAAAGAACTCTCTAAAGATCTGAAAATTAAAAATTGTTGCTCTACATAAAGATGGCCTAGGCTATAAGAAGATTGCCAGGACCCTGAAACGGAGTTGCAGCACGGTGGCCAAAACCATACATTGGTATAACAGGACAGGTT
This sequence comes from Lithobates sylvaticus, assembly GCA_028564925.1. Taxonomy (NCBI): domain Eukaryota; kingdom Metazoa; phylum Chordata; class Amphibia; order Anura; family Ranidae; genus Lithobates; species Lithobates sylvaticus. The sequence continues at coordinate 173,279,730 of CM053038.1, forward strand.
CCACTCAGAACGGGCCTCGTCATGGTCCACCAAAGAAGTTGAGTGCACGTGCTCAGCGTCATATCCAGAGGTTGTCTTTGGGAAATAGAGGTATGAGTGCTGCCAGCATTGCTGCAGAGGTTAAAGGGGTGGGGGGTCAGCCTGCCAGTGCTCAGATCATACACCGCACACTGCATCAAATTGGTCTGCATGGCTGTTGTCCCAGAAGGAAGTCTCTTCTAAAGATGATGCACAAGAAAGCCCGCAAACAGTTTGCTGAAGACAAGCAGACTAAGGACATGGATTTCTGGAATCATGTCTTGTGGTCTGATGAGACCAAGTTAAACTTAATTGGTTCAGATGGTGACAAGCGTGTGTGGCGACAACCAGGTGAGGAGTACAAAGACAAGTGTGTCTTGCCTACAGTCAAGCATGGTGGTGGGAGTGTCATGGTCTGGGGCTGCATGAGGCGCTGCCGGCACTGGGGAGCTACAGCTCATTGAGGGGACCATGAATGCCAACATGTACTGTGACATACTGAAGCAGAGCATGATCCCCCCTCCCTTCAGAGACTGGGCCGCAGGGCAGTATTCCAACATAACGACACCAAACACACCTCCAAGAAGACCACTGCCTTGCTAAAGAAGCTGAGGGTAAAGGTGATGGACTGGCCAAGCATGTCTCCAGATCTAAACCCTATTGAGCATCTGTGGGGCATCCTTAAATGGAAGGTGGAGGAGCGCAAGGTCTCTAACATCCACCAGCTCCGTGATGTCGTCATGGAGGAGTGGAAGAGGACTCCAGTGGTAACCTGTGAAGCTCTGGTGAACTCCACGCCCAAGAGGGTTAAGGCAGTGCTGGAAAATAATGGTAGCAACACAAAATATTGACACTTTGGGCCCAATTTGGATATTTTCACTTAGGGGTGTACTGACTGTCAATAAGACCCCACATCTCACCTCTAGGCTGAGAAGCTTGAAATCAAAAAAATTAATAAAACGATCTTGGCTTCCCAGAGGAGGCGGCGCAATTCATTTGAATGCAGAGGCCGAGTGTGACATCATAACATCACGCCCGTTCTCCAAACGATCATAGAGACTTTGGCGACCATCTAGAAGCACGTAGGGCGGCGGGAGGGGGGACGTCCCCTCTCGCCGCCCGTAATAACAATCAATCGGTGGAACAGCCGCTAGGATCATGCTTATGGTGCAGGGAATCGCCAGCTGAAAAAGCCGATATCTGAATGATGCCTGTAGCTGCAGGCATCATTCAGATGGGCTGCTCAGAAGTGATAGGGAGTAAATGCTCAGATGTGATAGGGAGTAAATGCTCAGCATAGAACTCACTGAAAACTGAGCATGTGCAGAGGTGCCAACAGTGCTCTGCAAAATCCCTAGCTGAATTGGGGACATGGACAAAGTTTTTTTTTGCAGTATACAGAAAACAAATTTCATAGTGACTCATACTAACAGCATGTAATACGCCATTTATTGATAGTTTTTTTTATGATGTGGGTTTAGTGACACTTTAACCACCTGGCGACCGGCTTGCGACAATATACGTCGGCAAAGTTGCACGTTCCCTCAAATCGCCGTATGGGTACGTCTTCCCCTTTGAAACCCATAGTAGGCGTGCGGGCACGCCCACTGCACATTGGGGGACCCCCTAGTGTTGACCCCTTACCTGCCAGTGACATTTACACAGTAATCAGTGCATTTTTATAGCACTGATCATTGTATAAATGTCAATGGTCCAAAAAATGTCAAAAGTGTCCAATCTGTCCACCGCAATGTCGCAGTACAGCTAAAAATCGCAGTTCACCGACATTACTAGTAAAATAAAAAAATAAAAATGCCATAAATCTTTCCCATAGTTTGTAGACGCTATAACCTTTGTGCAAACTAATCAATCTACGCTTATTGCGATTTTTATTTTATTTTTTACCAAAAATATGTAGAAGAATATATATATTGGCCTAAACTGATAAAAAATTATTTTTTTAACCACTTTCAGACCGGACTATTTTGCTGGCTTAAGACCAGAGCACTTTTTCCGATTCGGCACTGCGTCGCTTTAACTGACAATTGCGCGGTCGTGTGACGTGGCTCCCAAACACAATTGACGCCCTTTTTTTCCCACAAATAGAGCTTTCTTTTGGTGGTATTTAATCGCCCCTGTGGTTTTTATTTTTGCGATATAAAAAAAAAAAAGAGCGTCAATTTTGAAAAAAAAAAAATCATTATTTTTTACTTTTGCTATAATAAATATCCCCCAAAAATATATAAAAAAAAACTACATTTTTTTTCCTCAGTTTAGGCCGATACGTATTCTTTTACATATTTTTCGTAAAAAAAATTGCAATAAGCGATTATTGATTGGTTTGCGCAAAAGTTATAGCGTTTACAAAATAGGGGATAGTTTTATAGCATTTTTATTAATATTTTTTTTTTATTAGTAATGGCAGCGATCAGCGATTTTTTATTGTGACTGCGACATTATGGCGGACACATCGGACATTTTTGACACATTTTTTGGGACCATTGTCATTTATACAGCAATCAGTGCTATTTAAATGCACTGATTCCTGTGTAAATGACACTGGCAGTGAAGGGATTAACCAGGGTGTGGCAGTGTAGGGGTTAAGTGTTCCTAGGGGCGTGTTACTAACTGTGGGGGGGGCGTGGCTGTGTTTTAGTGAACACTGATCTCTGCTCCAGTCACAGGGAGCAGAGATCAGTGTCACTAGTTGCTAGGCAGAACGGGGAGATTCTGTTTACTTCCGCATCTCCCCGTTCAGCCTTCCCGTGAGACAATCGCGGGTATCCCCGTGGTGATCGAGTCTGCGGTACCCGCGACCGGACTCACGGGGGTTCCGACCAAGTGGCGCACACGTGATGGCACAGAAGCAATCTTAAAAGGACGTACCTGTACGCCCTTTTGCCTGTCCATTCCATTCTGCCAACGTACATCGTCGTGCGCCGGTCGGTAAGTGGTTAAAAACATTTTTGCGGATATTTATTATAGCAAAAAGTAAAAAATATTGTTTTTTTCCAAATTGACACTCTTTTCATGTTTATAGCGCAAAAAATAAAAACCGCAGAGGTGATCAAACGCCACCAAAAGAAAGCTCTATTTGTGAGAAAAAAAGGACATCAATTTTGTTTGGGTGCAACGTCGCACGACCGCGCAATTGTCAGTTAAAGCGACGCAGTGCCATATCGCAAAAAATAGCCTGGTCATTAAGCAGGAAAATCTTCTGCTCCTTAAGTGGTTAAAGTGATTGTAAACTATCCATTCAGTTCAAAATAGAAATGAAAGGCAACACATTTTTGTATAGATATAAAAAAATATATATAAATACATGTTTTGCCTTTTTTAGAAGGGATCAGTTCTCTGTTCTCAGCTGCATAAGAGCTGGGGAGGAGGAGAAGCAGCAGCACACTGAGCTTCCCAGTGAATGGCTGTGCAGTGGGGGGGGGGGATGCCAGGACAAGTCTGATCATTGGAAGAGAGCAGTCTGAGTTCCCAGTACAGCTAGAGAACTGACCACCCTGTGCTCTCATGCTTAGTGTGGTCAGTGTTTAATAGGAAATGAGAGGGACTGGCAGGATCACCAGGGATTTGACAGAAAGGAAGCAATACAAAGAGAACAGGATACGTTGGTACATTAGTACAGCAGGCACATATCAGGAATAAGAAGTGTTGAGGTAACAAACGTTTTAAAGTGGTTGTAAACCCTTGTTTACAACTTTGTTACAGGTAAGCCTATAATTAGGCTTACCTGTAGCTAACAAGAGATATCCCTGTATTTGCATGTGCCGACGTCATGCGGCACATGCGCACTTAATACTGAAGCAATGGCGCTATATGCCGATGCTTCAGTTGTACTGTGTCGCTCTCGTGCGCATGCGCGGAGTGACGGCATCGTGGCTCTGGCCAATCACAGTGCCGGAGCCGCGATACCCGGAAGTCACTCCAGGAGAAGATGTCGGCGGTCGGAGGGGGAGAAGTGGACCGATGCGGGGGCTTCGATCTGAGTTAAGTGATACATAATTAGCTAGTATGCTATGCATACTAGCTAATTATGCCTTTGTCTTGCTTTTTTTTTTCTCGTTTTTTGGATGAGGGTTTATTTCCTCTTTAAGCATTGGCTAGAGCAATGCAGAGGGATGGAAGGCTGACATGCCGGTGTGTCGCTGCCATAAGCCAAGGTTAGGATATTGCAGCTAGCATTATAGGGCATCTAGGAAGTGCTACATGTATTTTATCTCATTGGGAACTGAACAATTAAAAAATGGGATACTACTTCTTTAACAACTTGACCTTTGGAAGATTTTACCCCCTTTATGAGCAGGGCATTTTTTTTTTATTTAGCACTGTGCTACTTTAACTGGCAACGATTCAGTCATGCAACACTGTATGCAAATGAAATTGATATCTTTTTTTGTACACAAATAAAGCTTTCTTTTGGTGGTATTTGATTTTTATTGTAAATACATATAAACAAAAAAAATACAGACAATTTAGAAAAAACACAGTTTTCTACATTCTGTTATAAAACATGTCCAAAAAAATTGAATTTATATATATATACACAAAACATTCATAATAAACAACACAAATACACAAACCTGGATCTATCTCATAGTATACTCCAATTTGGAAAAAAAAAAAACACAAAACAAAGCCCTTACAGCGCCGACATGTTAGAGCTGCAGGTGCACCCATCTTCACCCGTCTTCCTTCTGGGTTCATGGACTCCAGCTGTGATGTCACTGGCTGCATGTACAGTAAATACTGTATCTCCTAAACTGTGCACGTTTAGCAGATATTTACACTACCAATAGGCAAGCCTTATTATAGGCTTACCTATAGGTAGAAGTCAGAGATGGGAGTTTAAAGTGGAGCTCCCCCCAAAAGAGGAAGCTCTGCTTGTTTGGTTCCTCCCCCCTCCGCCATAGCGCCCAACTGTCCTTGATTTCGAGGGACTGTCCCTGATTTGGAGCAATGTCCCTCTGTCCCTCTTTCCTCCTCATTTGTCCCTCATTTTGATCTGATCTATATAGTTGTATATAAAATGCACTTTTTATCTTTCAAAAAAGTGTTTCCCAGTGCTAAACCTTTCATCCAATTTCTAAATGGCTGCATTTGTACATTTTAAAAGCCAATATAAAGGAATAGTAGTGGTAAAAAAAAAGTCCTTGTGGATTTAATTAACCTTTTTTTTGTTAATTCTCCTTTAAGGGGGTGTGGCAGGGGGCGTGTCCTATGCCTACATACATTTGTTAGTAGTTGTTCCTCAATCCCATCTCAAAATGTTTGGAGGTATGCCCTCCTCTGCCCCATTTAGCATCTTTTGGAGGGGAGCGGGTGCCTGTTTTTGACACTACTGGGAGACCTCGCTGCAGTGAGGTCCCCCCCAAAGTTTGGCCCCCCTCGTCCTTCCCCCGCCGCCGGGCCATTCACAAAGCACAGTGCGCCTTGCTATTTCTGCTACAAAGGACTGTGGATCATTGACATTGTGTAACTACTGAAATTTTTAACTGCATTCAACATGGTCAAAGAGGGGTGCTGGATTCCCTGGTACCTTGCAAAGAACTTGTGAAGGCCAAAGTGTATAATGTATTTTCTTATCTCTTTTGAATATAATTGCCACCAGCTCTGATTTGATCTTATAAGTTCACTGGGGTTGATTTTTTTTTTGTTACACAGAGTCGTGTGTATGTGCCCACCTTTACTTTTTAGGCAGCATCATCACCTCCATTTTCAGAACTATTTCCGAAAAATCTCTGATGGACACTTCAAGGCTTATAAGTGACCAGCAGATAATTCAACTCATTAGATTCCATTTATAACTGAGATATCCTCATTGGTTCTAATGGCTTTTTGACCTAAGTAAACCAGGACTAAATGGACTTTTTTTAAGTTCTTGAGCCAGAAAAAAAGAAATGTGAGGAAAAAAAAAAGGAAAGTTAGAAGGATATGTGTGAGATGACACAGAACCCAGAACAGCAAGTACAATTTGACTACTAATTGCAAAAATGACAGATGATGATCTGGATAGCGAGGCTATTACCGAGTCACGGTACAGTGGAAAGAACAAAACTGTACAGAGACACAATCTAAGAAGGACAGAGAAAGGAGCATCGGGAAATAAGGTAAAAGAACATAAATGACTAATAAGCAATTGTGTTAAAGTACACGCTCGCTTTTACATCCTCTGTATGAGACAGTACAGTACATTTGTCCTACAATCTCAATAATTTCAATGGCTTCTGACAAAGCATAGCGCTTATAAGTATACTTATCCAACTTTTGAATACATCAAATACAGACACCCTCAGCGAAAACTACCTACCTGCTGAGGGACTCCAGTTGTCAACCTAGCATGTATTTTATTCTATTAGGTGCCCTGCTCACTGTTTCTATGCAGGTGAAGCCTTTCCAGGTTCTGAGGCTACACTTCCTGTGATAAGGTTGATTAACCTGTAGGAGGGTGGTAGGGGGGGGGGGGTAGTAGATAAGGTGTCATGGCCTCCATGTTTCCCTACTAGTTGGGTGAGGGTCACACATGTGAGGCTTACCTCAGGGTGGGTTATTTTGGGCTATGCTAGGCACTTTGGTTAGTGTCACTGCTTTACACATGGGGTACCTTTACTTGAACAGATGATTGAACTCTAGTTAACTCTCTTGATGTAATGTACACCATCATGGTCACTTGTGCAATTAGAAGGGACATGCAGAGCCCTCGCCCTCACCACCTGTCAAGCGTATTACCGCTACCTCACTCCCAGTAATATTATGGATCACCAAGCACAGACTCCATACATGCACTTCACTTAGCTCTTCTTCTTCCATACCTGTGTACAGGTTGGAGGCCTCTACAGTACTGATCTGCTTCTATTGCTATGGGAGACAGATCTGCTCACGGAGAGAGTGCTGACAACAATTCGTCCTGCAAAAGGCTATCCCACCTGTCATATGTACATGCTTCACGACCGGCTACTTGGTAGACCTTCATTACCCTTGGTAACCACTTGCTTTACTCCACACTGTGATAACTCTTGCACTGATGTTTTCATATTTCAATGTGCTTTAACTGGCCCGAGCTGTAGACTATGTGTTCCGGTTACTTGCACCAGGCAGGGACAATGTTTACAAGTTTTTTTTTGCTTAAATGACTTAGGATAATGACATATACAAATAACAGTCCAACATAAAGTGCATTCTTTACCGAACATCCCTATGCCCTAACTTCAGGCTTGTGGCTGTTCCAGCATACCTGCACAGGATGAAGGTCCATACTTGGCTGAGTCCATAGGAGGTTTGTTCAGGAAGGACAGCACGTCCTCTAATAGCAGGAACTCCAATTTCGGTATGACACAGACTCCAGCCACAGTGACAAGCAATGCATCCCTTTAGCTCCAAGTCCCTTTGGCCTTCAACCCCTTGGGTATGGACCACTGTCCCTTTTTATGAGTAAACTGTTCAGCTACTTCTAGGAAGGCTTATGTAGCGGGGTCGTACCCCTTTTAGTGGGAAAGACTACATCCCCCATAATTCCCCAGGCTCCCGGGCTGTTTGTTTCCGCCCGAGAGGCTTCTGGGGGAGGTGATAAAAGGGAAGAGGAGAGACCGCCTCTTCCTCTTCTGATGCCGCGCCTGACTGGGACGCCTCTTCTGACTGAGCTGGTGACGCGGAGACTGGTTCCTGAGGAGACACCTGTGCGGACCGGGTCTGCTGAAGGCCTGAAGCCTGGGCCTTGCAGCAGATGGAGTGAGACTCTCATCCCTCAGAGTCAGCAGCAGCGGAGCGGAGACTCTTCCCTACAGTCGGTCGGTCGGAGCTGAGGACCGGAGCGCAGGGGCTGTGACTGAGGAGACCGGAGCCGCCATTGGAGGGACCGGAGCTGAGGACGGTACCCCAGGATTGGTGAGAGAGCTGAAAGGCTCATCCTGCATTGATACACACACTTTCATGCCTAGTGAACTGCCAAGGCATAATTTACCTCAGAGCAGCAGATGTTACTTTCTGTGGATCACAAGTATACCATTTAAAGCTACATGTGCACCACCTCTACAGATCTATTGCCGGTGAAGATTACTGTACTTATTCAAGGACTGAGCTCTATTGCTAGGGATCAGGCCTGGTCCGTTAGGTAGGCGCAGATAGATTTATTGCACCTCAGGGGTGCATAGCAGACGGTCGCTACACTTGGCGTTCCGTTTCCCCATTGCTAGTTTGATATATATATGTGTACATGTTAAAGTGCATAATGCAGGGACCTGCTAAAGTATTGTAAGTCATATGTTTAAATGCATGTTGCTATTTCTTTTCCTTACTGACAAAGTAAAGCCAGTTATTCTTATTTCAGCAGTCTGCTTGTGAGTTCATACCCATTACACTTAGAGTATAAGTGATGTTTATATGTGCATAGATACATACCCCTTGACTAACTGTGCCAGAGCGGGTAGAGCAAATTGCCGGGGGTTGGTGGAGCTGTACTCAGGGACCCAAAACAAACCAGCGGCCCTCTTAACTGGGGGTATCGCTACACTTACCTGTAGGTAAAATTAATATCTCCTAAATGTGCACCGTGTAGGAGATATTCTAGTGAGCAGCAGCCGGTGACATCATTAAGACATGCGCTATGAAGGAACGGCATACCCGTGCCATTCCTTCAAAGCTGTGTGCCGTGCCCGAAACTCCTACGCGCAGGCGCGGGAGTGGAAGCATCGCGGCTCCGTCATTCAAGCCGGGGCAGCCCGCGAACCTGGAAGGAAGACCAGGTAAGAATGGAAGCCTCTGCAGTGGTGACAGCAGGCCGCTGGAGGGCTTTGTTGTAAGGTAAGTCTCTCATACTGGGCTAGTATGAGGTGCACACGGTGCATGCAGTTCTGGATGATTCCAGATAGTGGGCTGGAAAGTAGAGTTGCACTGATACCACTTTTTTAAGACCGAGTACAAGTACCGATACTTTTTTCAAGTACTCACCGATAACGATTACTGATACTTTTTTTATGTCATGTGATAGTGGCACTAATATGTAGCACTGATAAGCACTGATGAGGCGAGGACTGTGTAAGTTCCTTTTTTTATTTTATTTTTTTTACCACTTATTTTATTTTATTTTTTACAATTTATATTTTTTTGGGGGGGGAGTGAACGGTGTCAGTGTTTTTTTTTTACAATTTAAACTTTTAAACATTTATTACAATTTTTTTCCTTTTTTTTAATTCTTTTTTTATCAGCCCTATTGGAGGCGGGGGGGGGGGGGGGGGGGGGGGAGCTTTGGTGAGATATCAGGGGTCCCCTGACATCTCCCTTTTTAGCCAGGGAAAGGGACTGAGGACACAGATTCCCCAGTCCCTTTCTCTGCAGCCTTAGCTGCACTGAAGATGAATGGATAGGAGACAGAGGCTTCTGTTCATTCATAAACTGAAGCATCGTAAACTCAGTTATGAATGGACAGTCAGTGATCACTGTTCATTTGTAAAAGAAAAGGAGCTGGTAAATTACATATATACTGGCTCCTTCCACCACTCTCCATCCTGATATCCGGGACAGGGGGGGGGGGGACTGAGAAGGAGCCAGAGAGCTGGGGAGGATACAGGGGAGCACACAGATCGGGGCCCGGAGGAGGACACAAAGCAGGACGTGAAGAATGACATGGGTCGGGACCCGGATGAGGATGCAGGGGACATGTTGAGCAGAAGGGGACCCGGAGCAGGACACAAAGACCTGGGAGCACAGAGGGGGGACCCGGATCAAGACACAAAGACCAGGGGAGCACAGAGGGGGACTCGGAGGAGGACACAGGGGACAGTCGGTGTGGCAGTGGGGGCAGTTACAAGCTCCAATCTCCCTGACAGCAGTTGGAGGGAGAGGAGCAGAAGTGGCTGTCAGAAAAGCTATACAGGGAGATCGGCGCTTGTAACTGCCCCACCGCTGCACCAATCATGTCTGAGGCTGCCTGGGTATCGAATTAGGCATTGGAGCATTTGCACGAGTACAAGTACTCATGCAAATACTCGGTATCGGCACCGATACTAGTATAGGTATCGGTGCAACCCTACTGAAAAATCAACTCAGCAACCTGAATAGTTATGTTGTCTCAGCCAATTCCTGTGGGAGGCTGCCGAGAAGGTGGTTGGGGAGTGCATAAATAGTATGAGGTTTGGAGCTACCCTGTTCTTGTCCAGAAGGAGAATTTTCCAGCCTGAAGGACTCCTGCCCTTCCAGGCAACCCACCTGAAATTCACCCTATGCTCATTGAGGTCCCAGCTATGCTAAAGTTGGGGGGCCTGTATGCTAAAAGTCTCTGGAAGTAACCAAGGAATTTCCCTGAGGATCTGGTTTGAAGAGTTTGTGTAAAAAAATGTGTTTCTGATTTTGGAAGGAGTCATCCAAGTATCCAAGGACATTGTGTGTACAGACCTGCGTGCAAGATCCTGGTGACTGTGGCTGCTGCAATCCCTTGTGTATCTGTATTAGTGCTTGCCTGGGTTGGGATATTTCTGGTGGTGTCTCAGTGCTTCTGAGCCATTAATAATGGGACTTAAAGTGATTGTAAACCCTTACAGACCACTTTGACCTACAGGTAAGCCTAGATTAAGGCTTACCTGTAGGTCCAAGAAATATCTCCTAAACCTACACTGTTTAGGAGATATTTACCAAAAGACAGGCACCGCTGTCTACGGCGCATGCAGGCACACTGAGCACCCCGCTGTTAATGGCGATATGCCGCGAGTGGCGGCTCCCGTGCGCATGCGCATGCGGAGTGACATTCGTCCAGCAATTTTTTTGATTAATAGACCCCAAGTGTAAACAATAAGAAAAAAATTAAATAAAATCATATATCATTATAAAACTGAAAAATAAAATGAAGCCCAAACCATTATATTTTACCTTTTAAATTCCAAACCGACCTGTGCAGGAATGTTATAACAAAAGTGGTGCGTTCCTTTAAGGTATTCACTTCATTCAATTGTGTTATCTCTTGTCACATAACTAATCCACATTTCCCAGATTTAAAATGTAACAAAAAAAAACCTTTAAGCTGTCTTATTTTAACTTTAGCACAAAGATCGCCACCCTCAGCTGCAATAAATAAGTAGATTCTTCTTCCTTGGGAAAAAAAAAAAAACTTTCATTAATTCACGTTTAAATAAGAAAGTACAAAAGGTGGAAAGTCTTCAGATCTCAGTCTGTCGCGTTTCACACCCCTCCAGGCCCTCATGCACAGACAGGATTGAGCAGTGTAAGGTCTTGTACTATATATGGGAACTAATTATCTAAATTGGCCTGGTTAAAAAAATATAGTAAGACACAAAGTTTAAATTACAACAAATTTTTATTCAGATACAGTAATACTAAAGAAGAACATTTTTTCTTTAGTTTACAGAGTAAGAGTTCGAACCCTGTTAAACATTATTTGTATCTGGGATCACCATAAGGTTATCTTGCAGTCATAACTGTCCTACTATGACAGGGTTACATTTTCTGTTAAAGTAGATATAAAGTCAATCGCTAAAATCTCATATAGGCTTTAAAGTGGATGTAACTCCTCACAACCTTTAATAGCCAGCGGTCCTGTTCTAAAGGCCCTTTTTCAGGCACTTCCTGTTATATAGTTGCCCAAAAAAATTCTAGGGACGCCTCTCTTTTGGTTGTATTTTAGTGGTGGAACATTCATTAAAAGGGCATGTTTCTACAAGAACATAACCAATGACATAAAACATCATACATTATGACCCGTAACGAAAGACAGACTTAGTGGAGTACTAAATAAGTGAGAACGGGAAACAATATATCAAAAAAAGTGGAAAGAACTGATATTTTACAAAAGGTACATTGATGACATCATCCTGCTCTGGAAGGGGTCTCAGACTCGACTGTTCATAGAACCTTCAGAGTATTGCAGGACATCAGTGCTTAGGTTCACTGACTGAGGTGGCTTCAGCTCTGGAAGCACCAAGTGTTATGAGAAGGTCCTCTTATATTGGTGGTCAGTGGAAAGGCCCACTTTACATTGGTGGTCAGAAGAGAAGTGCCTATTGCATTGTTAGTTGGTTGAGAAAAGCCACTTTTTGTTGGTGAAGAGTGAAGAAGGGCCTCCTCACAGGGTGGTCAGTGGAGAAGGCTCCTCTTGCATTGCTGACCGATGGAGAAAGGTTGGGCACACTTAAAGAAGTGTCCCTTTTACATTGTTGGTCAAATGAGAAGGATTCCATTACATTGTTGGCCTGTGGAGAAGGCCCCTTTACACTGGTGGTCAGTGAAGCAGTATCCCCTTATATTGGTGGTTAGTGAATAATTAAGAAGAAAGTATAGTCTTTCTCCTATCTCTCTACCATCCAGCCGGCAGAGACAGCTATGCGGTGGTGGTAACAGCTCTTGTGCGAGCACCTGACTCTCCTAAAACACCGGACATTTGAGGAAAGAAGGTGCCTGTTTTTATATTTCAACATGTAATGATTTACTGTGTCTGGGTTAAATTTGTTTATAATCTACACTCAGAGGCACCTGTACTTTCTGCTTTTTGTATGTTTGGAGATTGCTTCTGCTCCCCTACACAAGGCTGGCCCTGAACATTGGACTACCATCCCCTCCTCTGTGACTTCTGCTCTCTGGATGACCCTATATCATATAGAGTCACAGAGTTAAGGACTCCACAATACGGACTTTGACATTAGGAGTAGAATTACTTCTGCTTTGCGCTAAACATTATTTGTAGTCAGAGTCTTCAAGCGGGAAATGTGATATTCCTAAGAACCAAGGCCTGAGGTGTGCCTTGGCCTGGCTGGTCGGTATGCCTGAGAAGAGGGCATACCCTGAATGTAGGAATAGAAGAATAGAAGTACTACGAGTATGTATGAAAGGCTCAGTGGAAAAGTGCCTCTTACATTGCTGGTTGGTGGAGAAGGGCCACTTTTTATTGGCGAAGAATGAAGAAGTGCCTCCTCACATTGGTGGTCAGTGGAGAAGAGTCATCTTATATTGGTGACCAATGGAGAAGTGTCAGGCCTTATTCAAATTGGTGGTCGGTGAAGAAGTATCCCCTTACATTGGTGGTCAAATAAGAAGGATCACATTACATTGTTGGCCTGTGGAGAAGGCCCTCTTACATTGGTGGTGAGTAATGTGCACTTTTACATTGCTGGTAAGCTGGCTGTACACGGTTATATGCCATACCTGCTTACACTTGCACATGTGCGTATACCCCCCAAGCTCAACTTTTGTGCATCTAGGGACTTACACAAGCATGGTGTATACCTCCGTACAGCTAGCTTACAAACATTCATTGTTATAGGCTTCCCTGAAAATTCACCTCCTCAGGGAAGCCTATCCCCCCTTTAGTTAACAAATTGATATTTCATTTCTCTTATCAGCTATTCCCCCACAGTTATTACCTGTTGTTCCACTTGCCCTTCCCCACTAGATTGTAAGCTCTCTGTAGCAGGGCCCTCCTAACCCTCCTGTATTGAATTGTAACTGTTACCCTTTTAAAGTAAAGCGGTATGCAAACTGTTGGCACTATAGAAGTCCTGAATACTAACAATAATGCTAAGCAACTGTACACTGCAGCTGTCTCCCCTGGGCACAAAAATCTGCCCACAGTTTACATCGGATGCCTGAAAGCGTACTTAAAGACAGGGGTCAAGTCCTGGGGAAAAAAAAGTGTGGGAACTCCCACCCAAGATCCACTCCCCCACCAAAAAAAAAAAAAAAAAGATGCGCTCATATGCACGGACGCTTCAAAAGTGGTATTTTTCATCCAATTTTCGTATTGTGTGTATGAAGCTTAACTGTTACTACATAAAAAAAATAAAAAATCCTCAATAAACATAAATACAGTAATTCTCTGAATAATCAGCATTCATTCAATTGTGCTTCCATGCAAATATGAACATTGGGGAATTTTATTGTTGAGTGTTTATGTGGTGAGTTTACACTTTTCATTGAACAGAGTTTGGATAACACAGGGTTAAACGGAAAGATCATAAATGAACTGCACATTATCTGGACAGAATGCTTGGGAGATAGTGATGTGTTCCTGCTTAAGAGATGTATGTTAGCTTGGGGGGCTGAAAATTCTGCAGAGCTCCAACACACACTCGCTGCTATTCCAACCCTTCACATATTTACACATAAACTTTCCTCCTGGCATTAAATTTTGCCAGGTATTGTGCTCAGCTTACCACCCCAAACTGATGTTCCTCCCTCAGCTCACCTCTCTCCCTGCATGTCCTGTGAGCAGAATAGCTGTGCTCCTCCTCTGGGTTCTCTCATCATATGGTACTGATAGAGGAGGGGGGGATTCAGCGGGACACACAGAGCAAGTATGCAGGAGGGGGGGGGGGGGAATGAGGAGACAGAAAATCAGGAGGGGCCGGCGGGGAGGAGCGCATCACGAGAGGTCTGACTAAACACAATCTCTTAGCAGCAGGGACCTGCTTGACAGGTAGATCGAAGCGGAAGCTGTCATGGGGCCCCCCCTACTGGCAATGCCTGAATGGTCAGTCCACCCCTGGTGTGCGTCCCTTACTATTGCCACACAGCTCGTATACTTCAAAGTCTTGCAGGACACAGCTGCTAAAGGGAACTGAGTTCCTGTTGTGGAAAAAGTACAGGAACTCCGTTCCCATGCGCTCCCGCAGGACTTGAGCCCTGCTTAAAGAGGAAGTAAACCCTGATGGGTTTACTTCCTCTTTGTTTCCCTGCAAAGGTAAAGCATAATGGGCTACTATGCATCGCATAGTAGCCCATTATGTGTCACTTACCTGACACAGGAGCCAGCGATGTCACCGCTGTCCCCTCTTCCATGGAGCGTCCATCTTCTTTCTGGGTATCGCGGTTCTGTGACTGGCCAGAGCCGCGATGACGTCACTCCCGCGCGTGCGCACGGGAGCCACCACTAACGGCAAGCTCAGTGCGCCATCGCGCCGCTGACAGCGGTGCCTATCTTTTTGCAAACATCTCCTAAAACTTGTAGGTTTAGGAGATATTTATTGGACCTACAGGTAAGCCTTAATCTAGGCTTACCTGTAGGTCAAAGTGGTCTGTAAGGGTTTACAACCACTTTAAGCATGAGGCCTATACTGTTATGCAACTGTATAACACTATTTGTTTGTCTCTGGCTGTAAGTAAACTTATAGAGATGTTTTATTAGCAATGGACACCTAACTTTCCCTGCCTTCTGTGAGCTTTCTCTAACTATTCCATATCTAATACATTACACAATGAACAAATGGAACAATGCCTTTTATAGGGAGGGGGTTGGCACATTAGCAAAACCCAATGATTAGATCTTCCAAGCCACTTGACCACAGTTCACGGTTTTAAAGCTGTATTAAACCCAAAAGCAAACATTTATTATATTGCAGCTTACCAATCATTAGATGTGATGGCTGCATTAGTTTCCTTTTTTAGGCTTTCTTTCTTCTGTTTTCATCTTGTGTCCTGGCCAGTACGTCTATTGTTTTTCAAAAGAACAAGCTCTCCAGCAGAATGTATCATTTTTTATTTTTTTTGCTTTACAAATTTTTTATTTCCTCAAAGGGCATGGTACAGGGACACAAAGCAGGAAACGTACCATCTTGGCACGCCATACAACAACATAAACAAGTATTACATGGAAAGAGGCATCATACAACCAAGATGGCAATAGTGGCTACCTGAAGAGTCATATCAACTTCAGATTATACATGTGAGACATTGCCCAAATCCCAAATACTCTCTGCTAGGGTGCGACCCCACAGGGATGGAGCGGTTTTCAGCGTGACCTCCCAGAACACAGGGTTGATCGACGTGACCGCCTGAGCGACACTTCCAGAGCACCAATGTACTCAACAGTGTCAATGTCCAGATATTTAGTCTGTAAGGTCACAGTCAAGGAGGGCTCTACCTTCATCAGAGAAAATAAACACATTCCAGAGAGACCAGATCTTGGAGTAACATTCCTGTTGGTGGCGTACTGAAAGAATGAGGTCCTCCAGCTTATTTATTTCCCCTACTTTTCAAAGCCACATCCCTATAGTTGGGGGATGCGAGATTTCCATTTGAGAGGAATACATGCCTTGGTGGCATCAAGGAGATGGCGAATGATTGATTTATTGTATTGTTTCCCAGGGGCATTAGAGGCATGGAGGAGGAAGAAAGCTGAGTCGTCCGGTATTGGACGTTCGGACGTTCTGTGAATTTTTGGGCAATGCGCTGGATTTCCTTCCAGAAGTGTTCTAAGAATGTATCAGTTTATGTGGATGGGACAAGCCATTTAACACTGGCAGGGGTGCATATAATGATCAGCTTTAATTTATTAACCACTTGACGGCCACAGCGTGGATCTCAATTCCTGGGAGGCCGTCCCGAATGACGGCCTCCCCTGTGCACGCTCCCTGCGCGTGCCCTACAGGGCGCGCGCTGTGACCATCAGTCACTGAGACTCGGGTGATCAGCGATCCGAGTAAGGGGTCAGCGATCCGAGTAAGGGGCGGGTCCTGACCCCTTACCATGTGATCAGCTGTCAGCCAATGACAGCTGATCACATGATCAAAACAAAAGCTCGCCGATCGTTTTTTTTTCTTATCACGCTGACAGCGGAGGAGAAAAAAAAAAGCCGATCACCGGCTTATCTTAAAGGGACATCGGTCCGGAAAAGTCAGAGGCAATTATGCCTCATGTATGCCACCTTGCAATGCCCACAAGTGCCACCTGTCAATGCCCATAATTGCCACCTGTCAATGCCCATAAGTGCCACCTATCAATGCCCACAATTGCCACCTATCAATGCCCACCAGTGCCGCCAATCAGTGCCACCTAAAATTGCTGCCTATCAGTGCCCATCACTGCCACCTATCGGTGCCCATCACTGCGGCCTCATCAGCGTACATCAATGACGGACAAAAATTACCCATTTTACATTTGTTTAACAAAATGTAAAAAATATATATATATTTTTTTTAAATTCTGTCTTTTTAAAATTTTTTAACAAAAAATAAAAATCGCAGAGGATTACTAACCATAATTTGGGTACTGTGTTGTATGACCGTGCAATTGTCATTCAAAGTACGACAGCGCTGAAAGCTGAAAATTGGTCTGGATAGGAGGGGGTTTAAGTGCCCAGTAAGCAAGTGGTTAAGCAACAAGTCTGTAAACCAAGGTCTACTTCTTGGGAGGGTGGACACCCTTTTCCCCATTAGATGTTCCCTCTTCATCTATACCCACAGAATGGTGGATCCAGCCACCATCAGGAGCTACAACAAAGAGGTCCTTTGCTGCCCTACCTCAGAGTGGGCGCTTTGTGCTCCCTCTTGGGTGGTGGCATAGATCCCTGTAAGATTTTCCCCTTGGAATCAGCTTCATTGAAGGCCCTGAAAACTTTTATCCTCATTACCACACCAACAGCAGCACAGCCCTACTCTTTATCACTGGCAGCACCAAACCCCTCCTCCCCCCTATTACTCAAATTTTGCTTCACCAGGATAGAATCCAGTAGGGAAAGGATCTTGTTGGCCATGAGACAATAGAAAGTTTTCCCTCTGTCCCTCATTTCTACTCATTTGTCCCTCATTCCTCCTCATTTGTCCCTCATTCCTCCTCATTTGTCCCTCATTCCTCCTCATTTGTCCCTCATTCCTCCTCATTTGTCCCTCATTCCTCCTCATTTGTCCCTCATTTTTGGTCTGATCTATATAGATGTATATAAAATTCACTTTTTTTTTCTATCAAAAAGTGTTCCCAGTGCTAAACTTTTCATCTGATTTCTAAATTGCTGCATTTGTAAATTACAATAGCCAATATAAAGGAATAGTAGTGGTAAAAAAAAAAAAAAACACTTGTGGGTTTAACTATCTTGTTTTTTTTAACAATTCTCCTTTAACCACTTCAATACCAGGCACTTAGACACCTTCCCGCCCAGACCAATTTTCAGCTTTCAGCACTGTCGCACTTTGAATGACAATTGCGCGGTCATACAACACTGTACCCAAACAAATTTTTTATCATTTTGTTCCCACAAATAGAGCTTTCTTTCGGTGGTATTTGATCACCTCTGCGATTTTTATTTTTTGCGCAACAAATAAAAAAAGACCAAAAATTTTGAAAAAAAAACAAGTTTTTCTTTGTTTCTGTTAATTTTTTTGTAAATAAGAACATTTTCTTCTTCAATGATGGGCACTGATATGGCTGCACTGACGGGCACTGATAAGGCGGCACTGATGGGCACCGATGGGGTGGCACCAATGAGGTGGTACTGATGAGGTGGCACTGACGGCCACTGATGATGGGCACTGATAGGCGGCACTGATGGGCACTGATAGGTGGCACTGATGGGCACTGATAGGTGGCACTGGTATGTGGCACTGATGGGCACTCATATGTGGCACTGATGGGCACTCATAGGCGGCACTGATGGGCACTCATAGGCGGCACTGATGGGCACTCATAGGCGGCACTGATGGGTACTTATGGGTGGCACGGATAGGTGGCATGGATGGGCACTGATGGGCACTGATAGGTGGGCACTGATGGGCACGGATGGACGCTGATAGGTGGCACTGCTGGACACTGATGGGTGGCACTGATTACACTGATGGGTGGCACTGAAAACACTGGATGGCATTGCTGGGTGATGGGTGGCACTGGTTGCTACTTGATGGTGCCAGCCAGTGCCCATTTGTGGGCACTGACTGGCACAGATTGGGCATCATTTGCACATGTGGATGGCCAGGGGGTACATACCTGGCCATCCACATGTTGCCCACTTCCCTGGTGATCCTAGTGGAGTCCCTGGTGGTCCAGTGTGGGCATCTGAGGGGGGGCTGCGCTGATAAACAATCAGCGCAGACCCCCCCTGTCAGGAGAGCCGCCGATCGGCTCTCCTCTACTCGCGTCTGTCAGACGCGAGTGAGGAAAAGCCGATCACCGGCTTTTCCTGTTGACATCGTGATCAGCCGTGATTGGACACGGCTGATCACGTGGTAAAGAGCCTCCGCCGGAGGCTCTTTACCGAGATCAGTGTAGCGGTGTGTCAGACTGACACACCGCTCCACCGATCGCCGCGATGCGCGCCCCCACGGGCGCGCGGCGGCATGTTATCCTGAAGGACGTCATATGACGCCCAGTCAGGATAACAGAACCACTTCCCGGACGTCAATATGCTATTGACCGGGCGGGAAGTGGTTAAGGGGGCGTGGCAAGGGGATGTGTCCTCTGCCTGCATACTTTTGCTGATAGGTGTCCCTCACTTCCATCTCAAAAAGTTGGGAGGTATGCAGGCCTAAAACCGACATGATCTAAAAAGGGAAGGACCAGAAGCCTATGCTGCTAAAGGCCCCTTTCACACATGCGGACCGTATGTCCGTTTTTCATCCATCCGTTTTTGGATGAAAAACGGACATACATGCACCCCTATGGGATAGCGGGTATCAGCGGATGAGCATCCGCTATCGTCTGCCTCCGCTATTGTCCGATTCTGCAGACGGAGGAAAGCCCTATTTTTCCATCCGTCTACAGAGCGGATCGGATGAACGCGGACAGACGGTCCGTGCTCATCCGATCCCCCATAGAGGAGAGCGGAGAACTGACAGGGCGGTCCCTGCACAGTGTGCAGGGACCGCCCTGTCATCAGCCGCCTCAGCGGGGATCAGCTGAGCGATCCCCACTGAGTAGCGGATCTTCACGGGGCGGATCAATATGGATCCGTCCCGTGTGAAAGGGGCCTAACTGATTCACAGCAAATTAATGTAAGGGGGAAAGTAGGTGTGTGCTCTGGCCTTTTCACCTTGGCTGCTGAAGGACCTTGTCCTGACAATGAATATGAGTTTTGCTATTTTCTTTTCTCATTAACCATTTTTCACCCTTCCTTACCAGAGCACTTTTTGCGATTCGGCACTGCGTCGCTTTAACTAACAATTGTGCGACGTTACACCCAAACAAAATTGATGTCCTTTTTTTTCCCACAAATAGAGCTTTCTTTTGGTGGTATTTGATTACCTCTGCGGTTTTTATTTTTTGCGCTATAAACAAAAGAAGAGCGACAATTTTGAAAAAAAACACAATATTTTTTACTTTTTGCTATAATAAATATCCCATTTTTTAAAAAAAAAAAACTATTTTTTTCCTCAGTTTAGGCCGATACGTATTCTTCTACATATTTTTGGTAAAAAAAAAATGCAATAAGCGTATATTGCTCGGTTTGCGCAAAAGTTATAGCGTCTACAAAATAGGGGATAGATTTATTGAATTTTTTTTTTTTTTTTTACTAGTAATGGCGGCGATCTGCGATTTTTTTTTTTCGTGACTGCGACATTGCGGCGGACACTTCGGACACTTTTGACACATTTTTGGAACCATTCACATTTACACAGTGATCGTTGCTATAAAATTGCAATGATTACTGTGTAAATGTGACTGGCAGGGAAGGGGTTAACACTAGGGGGCGCTGCAGGGGATAATATGTTCCCTAATAGGAGTGATTCTAACTGTGGGGGGAGGGGACTCAAGGGGAGGAGACCGATCATGTGTTCCTCCGTACTGGGATCACATGATCGGCTGACAGGACGTGGAGCTGTGTGTTTACACACACAGCTCCACGGTCCCGCACGGTCCCGTTGTTTTAACGGGCAATCGCGGGTGCCCGGCGGACATCGCGGCCGCCGGGCACTCGCACCGGGTCCCGAGCGCGCCCCCCAGGTGGCCGGGAATCCAAGGACGTTATATGACGCCCACCCAGGATGGGAGATCCACCTTGTGGGCGTCATATGACTATGAGCGGTATTGAAGTGGTTAAGGTGCTCAGCTATTTGTTGCATAGTCCTGTGTTTCCTTGTGCAAGTAGAACTTCACTCTCCCAATAAACATTGACCATTTATCATTTTCCTTCCACTTCACAATTATGTGCCACTTTGTGTTGGTCTATCACATAAAATCCCAATAAAATACATTTACATTTTTGGTTGTGTGACAGACCTAGCCGGGACAGAGGCTGTTGGAGGGGACTGGATGCGAGCCTATTGCCTTGTGATTACGGGCCCTGGCATTTGGGGGAACGGTGCTCTTTGTGAGCTGTATGCCTGGGGACCGCTCAGCTGGTTTTACTTGGATTTAGGTCCATGCTACATAGACTGGATATATATGTATATATAATGTGTCTTGTCCCAGGCATTATGGGACACACACTGTCAGATGCTACCCCAGCCAGCCTGTCTGTTGCCTTGTGTAATGTAGATGAGTGCCGATGCACCATCCAGAGTGCAGAATGCACGGAGCATCCATGATCCCAACCATACATGACAATCTCCGGTCATGACACATGAAGTCAATATTTTAAGGGGAAAATGGGAGAGGGGCTTTGGGTAATGTGGGCTTGTGGTTTTGAAGTGCTTTGTTGCACACTGTTTTGGGGATTTTATTAAATGCAGGGTGACTGCAATAAAGTATACAAACTATACTAGCAAACTTGTACTACTGGCCAGTTTGTACAATGTTGAGGGCTTACGTTTTATTTATTTTTTTAAATAATAATTTCTTACAGCTCTTAGATCTGTTGTTGCTCCCTGCTAATCCCACTGGTCAGTTCATATCTGATACAGACTGGATAAAGAAATCAGGTGTCACATGCATGTGATGCCAACACTCGGCGTCACTAACCCATTCAATGAGAGCTGTACTGTTCCATAACAACACATACAGGTCAAAGGACTCTCCCAATATGTAACTGAAAGGATCAGTGTTCTCCCAATGTTTTTGAAGTCGCATAAAAAGGAGAGCCCTTCCCTGCTGAACTTGTTGCCATTGGTACAGGTCTGCCCGGGCAGTACCAAGCTCCCCATGCCCTTTGTATGACAATCTCTTGCCTATTAGCTATGAAAATGAGCAAAATATTTTTTTGAGATTTGACTTCAATGTTTTTTTTTTTCTTCCACAAATGAGACTTCAATGGGATTTTAGTTAAGTGTTGCACTCTTCGAAAATGACGATGAGTTTGACACACAGCCCCCAAATCAAACCCAAGTACAAACTCTATTGAAGTCAATGGGGGAGGGCCTGAATCTCGAGTGAATGTGCTTGAGTTTAATTTGGAGGTTGTGTGTCAAACTCATCGTAAATTATGGAATATGTAGATCTTAACTCAAACTCTATTGAAGTCAATAAGGGAGGGCCTGAATCTCGAGTGAATGAGTTAAGATCTACATATTCCATAATTTATGATGAGTTTGACAAACAGCCCCCAAATCAAACCCAAGCACATTCACTCGAAATTCAGGCCCTCCCCATTGACTTCAATAGAGTTTGAGTTAAGATCTACATATTCCATAATTTATAATGAGTTTGACAAACAGCCCTCAAATCAAACCCAAGCACATTTGCTCGAGATTGCCCCCCCCCCCCCCCATTTACTTCAATGGGGTTTGAGTTAAGGTTTGCACTTTCCGAAACTTATGATGAGTTTGACAAATAGCCCCCAAATCAAACCCAAGCACATTTTCTAGAGATTGCCCCCCCCCCCCCATTTACTTCAATGGGATTTGAGTTAAGGTTTACACTTTCTGAAGCTTATGATAAGTTTGACAAACAGCTTCTAGATCAAACCCAAGCACAATCGCTCGAGATTGCCCCCCCATTTACTTCAATGGGGTTTGAGTTAAGGTTTGCACTTTCTGAAGCTTATGATGAGTTTGACAAACAGCCCCCAAATCAAACCCAAGCACATTCGCTCGAGATTGCCCCCCCCCCCATTTACTTCAATGGGGTTTGAGTTAAGGTTTGCACTTTCCGAAACTTGTGATGAGTTTGACAAACAGTCCCCAAATCAAACCCAAGCACATTCGCTCGAGATTCGGCCTCCTTCCCTATTGACATCAATAGAGTTTGAGTTAAGATTTTCATAATCCATAATTTATGATGAGTTTTAGAAACAGCCCTCAAGTCAAACCCAAGCACATTTGCTCGAGATTGCCCCCCTTTCCCATTGACTTCAATTTGGTTTGCTTTAGGGTTTCACACTTGCTGAAATATACAATAAGTTTGACAAACCCAAGCACATTCGCTCATCATTAATGTTTTTCATCCTGCGGTTCCTAGTATATTCTACTGCTATACCTACAGAACCACCTGACCTTTTACTGCCCTGGCTTTGTCTCTCAGTGTGTAAAATCATCCCTTTGGTATTGACTGTCAAGGTGGCTCTGTTGAGCCCTGGAATCCTCAGAACCACTGACTTACGAAGGACGTTGCTATTAACAAGTCAGATCGTTTTACATCGCTTGACAGCATTTTGATATTTCAAGACACTTTTTAGCAAGGAATGAAAATTGTTTATTTTTTTACCTGTTCACTTGTCTGACGGAGGAAACGAAGTCGTTATTTGATGAATTTTCATTATGGCTTAGCAGGCCTGGTCTGGGGGGGTTTTCCTACTGAGACTAAACAAGCTATTTGTTTATATGGAATCTTTTCATTGCTAGGTAAACTCCCTGTCTGCCACTAGATGGCAGTATTGCCTCCTATAATCCAGAGATTGACATTATCGGTATACAATGGAGAAATACAATGAATTTGTTAAATATAATTTATTTGGGTGACACATTATCAATTACAGTAAAGGCTGGTCAACCAATCATTTGCAGATCTGATTATCCTCGCTTTAGAAAAAAAACAGGTCAGTTTGATGTATTTGTATAGCAACATTTAAAACAAACATACGCCTAGCTACTCCCTAAGTAAAATAAGCCAAGAATGCTTTTCTTTTATTATCAAAACTGACAAACTACCTTTTTATTGTCTTATAATCTTCTTCCCAGAGCCATCTGGCAGGAATAATGGATGCCGCTGCCTTTGTTCATCTGGGCCAGTGGAGTGAGTGGGACAAGATGTCAATCACAGCCACAGCGCTCTTAGCTCACACGCCTGGGCCCCATCCTATCACACTCAGCAGCAGTCATCCATACCAAAGTTCATTATTTTTTTTCAACTAGTAATTAATTAAAGAACCTAAGAAATTGTTCTGCTCAATATCAATACTTGTTTTCATAGATCCTCGTTTGCAAGGGAAGATCAGTCAAGTGTCCATTAGTATGCTGTCAGTGGTTGTGGGTATTTCCAAGATGACAACCACACACATAGCGTGTTTAATTGGAGGAAATCAGGTGTCCAAAATTGACGGCCATCTTTGAAGGTCAAGAGTTGCATATCCTTAGAGTAGTGCTATATGTGAACACATAACGTTGACGCAAGCTGGTTATAACATAATAGGTAAGCGGTCGAATGATCAGACAGAGAGTAATTGTAATCTGCAGTTTACTATCCAAAGATGCAAAGTTAGGATCAATAATGCAAAAGAGGCTGGGAATGGCAAAGAGCATGCATGTAGGCAGGTGCAGTTAGCCACTTTGCAACTAGGTGGCTCTGGTACAACAGGTAGTGACACCAGGTGTTAGGCTGCTTTTAGGAAGAGGACTCCCTAGAGCAGTGGTCTCATAACCAGTCCGTGGGCTGGTACTTTAAATGGCCCGCAGCGGCGATCCTGGACGTGTTTGCACCGCAGAGAGGGAGGCGCCGAAGAGCTTTGTCTCCGTCTCCTGTGTCCTCTCTGCTGCACCCTGCTGCAACCCAGAGAGAGAACAGAGCAGAGGAAGGAGCGGAGAAAGGATATGCCCATCACCCCGCCCATCGCCCCGCCCACCTAGGCACTGGTGATCGATCCTGCTGCCACCTCAGGGTGGGAGATTGTGTACTTGTCTGGGTACCCTGTCACTAGGCATGTGTGTAAGCCAAGAGCTGACAGGAGGAGAGGCGAGTGAGCCATCACACTGAGGAAAGTCTTTAGTGGGGTGACTGGGGTATTTATGAAGTGTGGGGGGTATTTATGGAGTGTGGGGGGTATTTGTGCAGTTTCGGGGGTATTTGTGCAGTGTGGGGGGTATCTGTGGAGTGTAGGGGGTATTTATGGAGTGTGGGGGGTATTTGTGCAGTGTGGGGGGTATTTATGGAGTGTGGGGGTATTTGTGGAGTGTGGGGGGTATTTGTGGAGTATGGGGGGTATTTATGGAGTGTGGTGGGTATTGCTGGGTTTAATAATGCGTTTTGCTGACATCAGTGCTGGGGGTTAATAGTTCTCAGAAGGGGAATTGTAAGCTCAGCACAGAAATATACACACATTGGGGGTTATTTACCAAAGGCAAATCCACTTTGCACTGCAAGTGCACTTGGAAGTGCAGTCGCTGTAGATCCGAGGGGGACATGCAAGGAAAAAGTTTGCATGCGGCCCCCATGGGATATGAAAACTTGTCATGTGGCCCTTAGGTAATTTTAGTTTGAGACCCCTGCCCTAGAGTGATGTCAGGGGAGAGTCAGCACCCACATAAAAGGGGGGGGGGCATGGGAGCTAAACACCCCCTACCTGTGAGCATGTAGCCAACACACGCAAGCCTTGGACAGGACAGGAGATCAGGTGCAGTGGACCTATATGCAGGATTAGCCGGCTGTAGTCATTCTGTCTTTTATGAAGGTGGGGACTAGGGTGAATTGCAAAAGGCTTTTTAGGCCAAGCTGGAAAACCCTGTGTAAAGGGTTGCTTCCCTGGAAGGTTCCCGGGAGAGATTTATCCAGCTGGGAGGTGTCTACAGAGCGGACAGTCCTGTAAGTACTGATGACCCTGGGCAGAGAAGGGTAGGGAGAGGCCCATTAAAATTCTGTGTGCTTTCACTTGTGACTACTGCGAACTGTCCATTTTATGTGATTGACTGTGTATGTCAAGTGACTCAGGAATTGCCGTTACCTGAACAACACCAGTAAAGTGCACTAAACCTATTTTTGGTGTGGACCTTCCTTCTTCGGGATATAGCTGGGAATGTCATGAGGAGGCCTATGGCAGAGAGCAGGGCACAAGATGGCAGAGGGTTTGGCCTCAGCAGGAGGGATCGTGTTCTAGCAGGGCTGGACTGGTGGTTGGGACAAAATTAGCCAACCACGATGCCTCTCTTACATGCATACACTGCAGACAAATGCAAACTAGATTAAGAAAGCTGCACAGACATCTCTCACTATCCTCATAAACGGGATCCCTCTGAAGTCCAGGGTAGCTCTTTTAACACAAGCAAGCAGCTGGAGAGATCTGTCAGGGCTGGGCTCAGCCGTTCCTTCTCAGAGCTGGCTTGCCAGCTCCTATCTCTCCACAGTTACTCAGCTGTTGATGATATCCTGCTCGTCAGTCCTGCCTACGTAAGCCGTTCAGCCCAGTGGATTTCTGCCTTCGCCTTGGTAAACATCACAAGAGACAATCTCCTGCGTTACTGTTTAAAGACTTGCTTTGCTGACATCCCTTCTGGCTCCAGGTCCTGCTTGCTGTTCCACTACATTGATCCCTGACTTCTGGCTTGGCTGACTATCCATTCCGGTTACTGAACTTTGGCTATGTTTTGACTATGTTTGTTTTTTTAACTTTTATTATTAAACAAGTGTGATTTAACTGTACTTCTGTCTCGGTCTGATTTCATGGTCTCTGACAGGATCCAATGCTCGAGAACACAGGACCATCTCACTGTAAATGCAATACTCTGGTAGCACAGTAGCAAGGTCTTCCAAAGAATCTGCATGCTATTAGGCCTCTGCCGGGCTACATGCATGCTGGTCTTGGCAGTGGAGGGCCTTCACTTGGCTGTAGATTATGTGCTCAGCTACCTCTGCCCCATTACTGTAGGTGTGGCCTCTCTGAGCTGCTGAGGGAGGGAAGCAGAGGAATTTCTCTTCCCTGGCCATGTCCAGGAACCCAGGGAGTTGTGGGAAATTGAGCTGGAGGGGCTGGCCCCTGCATCTGAGAGTAACGAGTAAATGGGCACTCTTCCACAGTTTATGTTGGTTGACTAGGCCAAAGGTTTCCCTTTCGCTGCCATAAACATATACCATATGTCAGCTGCTGTAAATCTAATAATCTAACCTTTAGATGGAAGCAATCTGACAGCTGTACAGACACCCAATTGCTTCCACTCCTTCTGGTAAAAGTCAGACCCCCCCACTCCCCCCTCCCTCCATGCTCGCCCCTACCATGTTTCCCAGGCTCTGTGCTTCCATCGGTAGACTCAGAAATGTCATGGCTGGTGCCACCAGGTAGAGGAGAAGATCATCAGCAAAAGTCTGTTTGCTGATCTCCCCTTGCTACTAAAAACCTGGGAGCAATGTGTAAAATGCCACTTCCAGCTGTCATTTCCCTGGCTGCTCTGGCTGGGGAAGAAGCTAATAGAGCACAGTATACATTCTATTAGCTCATTAGAGGGCAGGTGAGACATCAGGGGTCTAAAAGAAAAGAATAAAAAATAAAGTTAAACCAAGGCACTTAAAGTGGAGGGTCACCCTAAAAAAAAAACAGCATTAATATTCTTTAAAAAAAAAAAAAAAATCATTTGAAAAAAAAAAAAAAAAATGTTTTACCTTATCAGAAATCCCTGTTGCTAGGCAGTCTTCCTAATCTGCCTCCTTCCTACTCTGCAGTGATCTTCGGTCTTCTTCGGTCTTCTTTTGTCCTCCGCGTTGTCTTCTGGGTAATGGGGCGCGCTGTGTTCTGGGAACTGTGTGTTCCCTAACACAGCGCGTCCCATTCACAAAGCGCCGCACTACTCGCGCATGCGCAGTAGTAAATGGGCAGTGAAGCCGCAAGGCTCCACTGCCTGTTTCCCTTAGTGAGGATGGCGGCGCTGGGACCAGAGAGCCGAGGGACATGTCGGTCTCGGCGGCCGACATCGCGGGCGCACTGGGAAGGTAAGTGTACTTATTAAAAGTCAGCAGCTACTATTCTTTTAGCTGCTGACTTTAAAAAAATTTTTTTTACAGCTGAAACACCGCTTTAAATACTCACCCCCACATGTGCACACATATGAAAACATTAATTGTGCTACACGTTACATATCACCACACACGCCAGAGTGAGAGCAAAAATTCTAGGGCCGTTATTCACGGTTAACTCTAAACTCATGGCCTGTGGGGGCTTTTAAAGTGTCGCCTATGGAAAATATAGGGTACCAAAGTAGGTCTCCATTTCACAGGCACACGCAATTTTAAGGCTTGACATGTTGGGAATCTTTTTACTTGGTGTAACCTCACCTCATATTTTATATTTGACCAAAAATTGGATAATATATTGTTTGTGTGCCCTAAAATTTACTTTAGTGTATTTTTTACTGAAATTTAGCCCTTGGTAAACTGCTGTGTAACATAAAAAATTGGAACTACCTTTATTTTATTGTCCAGGGTGTGTGCTTTCAGAAAATAAGTTTTCAGGGTATTAAGTAATTTTTGGGCCTAAAAAAAGGGCTCTGGTGGCGAAAAGGTTAAAGCAAATCTTTGCTTTCCCCAGGCTTTTTGAAATGCCCAACTCCTCAGCAGCCTATAACCACCTTTATCTTGGTGCTCTGTTTAGCTGTCAAGACCAAAGAAAATACCTGATTGGGTATGGAGGAGCATGGGTTTTGTTCCACCCAGTTCTCACCCTATATATGCTCCAAATGGACTTGGAGCTTACAGTGAGCTGCTTTATTAGCTCCTGGTGTAAATGGTATAGTGGGGAAGTGAAGGAAGGTACGTATTAGAAGCTGGGCATTATAGTGAAAACATTGCTTTTCCCTATATACTGTAGATAAATACCCCACTATTTTTTAGACCACTCTATAATTTGAAGATCTACACCAGGGGTAGGCAGCCTGTGGCCCATCCAGCTGTTGTGGAACTACATTTCCCATGAGGCATTGCAAGGCTGACAGTTACAATTACTCCAAGAGACATGATGGGACTTGTAGTTCTGCAGCAGCTGGAGGGCCGCAGTAGGGAATCGACCGATTATCGCTTTTTTGGGCCGAAATTATACCGATATTTCATCAACCTCTCAGGCCGATAGCCAATATTGTCTGCCGATATTCTGTACATTTAAAAAAAAAATTACACTTTTTTTTTTAATCACTGTTATTGCTGTCACAAGGAATGTAAACATCCCTTGTGACAGTAATAGCCAATGACAGGTACTCTTTAAGACCCCAAAACCCTCCTCTGCACTTGAAAGTATTCAAAACGTCAAGATCTGCGTTTTTGAATACTTTCTATTTTTTAAAAATGGAGCCTTTAAAGTGGTTGTAAGCCCTAGAACCCCCCCCCCAAATAAAAAAAAAACCTGCAAGACAAAGGCATAATGAGCTAGTATGCATAGCATACTAGCTCATTATGAATTACTTACTTTAGATCGAAGCCCCCGCAGCGGTCCTCGTATCCCGCTCGTTCCCGGAGTTACTTCCGGGTATCGCGGGCTCCGGAGCTGTGATTGGCCTGAGAGCCACCGGTAATGGCACACTCACTGAAGCAAATGGCATGTATGTGCCATTGCTTCAGTACGCATGTGCCAATGACGTCGGCACATGCAGATACAGGGGATATCTCCTAAACCGAGCAGGTTTAGGAGATATCCGGGGTGGCTACTGGTAAGCCTTATTATAGGCTTACCTGTAGCAAAAAGGGTTTACAACCACTTTAAGATGCCAGTCATCCAGGAAGTGATGTCATGATGTCACTTCCAGGTTACTAGATCCGAGACACGAACTAAGGATCGGCTTTGTTTGGGTCTTCGTGCCAGCCGGCGGACGAGGCGGCCGGTTGCTCGGGCCTCCCAGTGGGACGGGAGATCCCGGGCAAGTGGCAGGGGGGGGGGGGGGATTTCGGAATTGGTACAGATGATTGGAATTTCTGATCAAAACTTTTTCCGACCGAAAAATTGAGAACCTGCTCTCAATCTTTTGCTGCCAGGAATTCGGCCAGCAAAAGTCTGATGGAGCATACACACGGTCGCATTTTCTGACCAAAAGCTCTCATCTGTCTTTTGCTGGCCGAATTTCCAATCGTGTGTACGGGGCATTACTTGCATATGCTTGCAATATTAGTGGAGTCGCATTACCATGTAAAGGTACAGCTGTAAAGTTGGGTCCATGAGTGTATCCATCTGTAGCGGCCATAACCCTCGATGGGGCGGCCTTGACTTTTTGGCTTACCAGTTACCTTCGCTTGGCTTGTTCTTCCAGGTCTAGGGGTTCCCAGGGTTAGTACCCAACAACTTTGTACGCTGACACCATAAAAGTCCTTTTAGAAGGTTTTTATTTGCAGGGGTAACAGCCAACAAACACAGTCTCGTATGGGGACAGAGGGCAAGGGTGAAGCATCTCAGGCACCTTGAACTGCTGACAATTAGAATGTCTCTAACAAAAACCCAGAGAGTAGCCACTTGAGCTGGGCACTTCAATGCTGAACAAATCTCTAGCCAGAGATTATGGCAGTCAACACTTTGGTCCAGAAACTTGTAAAGTCTCTGACATTGAATAAACTTTCAACCGAAAGTGAATAGGAACCTTTTCTCAGTACCTGGAACGTTCTCTGTCTCCTTGGCAGTACTGCAAAACTGTGAATTTGTCAGTGTCCATAACAACCCAGCAACCAGGCACTTCTTGGGATGCCAGCTTGTTGGCCCTCCTCCGAAGAGTCCTCCCCCGGTCGCTTACACGAGCTGCAGTGCCCCTCCAAGGTTGAGAGCACACCCGGACGCCTTGAATCCTCCCTCAGTTAGTGTGCCTCGGACCAGCCGGTTCGGAGACTTGGGAACAGATGGATCCTTTGCCCCAGACCAAGCGGGTCTATGGGGCTAGTCAAACTGACCATGTTGCGGAACGGCAAGCGCACCCACTGATTGGCTCTGGGGAAGACTGATACTCAAACCGTCCAACCAGGCCTGGTTCTAGGCCTGTCATGTGTACCTCACTGTACCCATGACCAGGCAGAACCCTAGTACAGCCCAGCCAAACTGATGCCAAAGTTAACCTGCACAATTAACCCTCAGAACCCCACTACTGTTCTGAGGAAAAAACTAAATTTTCACATATAGCGGACACCTTGTAAAAGTGTCACCGCTACACATCCATATAGGAAAAAATAAATAGCAATAGATACATTTAGAACAGCTTTCCTTCAGTAAGCGCTTGTGCTCCTGGTGCTTAGCTCTGCACACAAGCTCTGATCTGATTTGCTGAAGACCGTTGATGGCCTCCAGTGTATGGCCTGCACCATATACCCCACAGGATGCACCCTACGCAGTCCCCAAGAATAGGATTTTCATGTAAAGCAGGTTCATTCAGAAACTAAGAAGGGAGGCTTAATGATATATCTTCTTATTAGACTCGTCACCACTCTAAACACTGTCCTTCAAAATCTCTTTAAAATTGCCTGTCCACCTCCATCTCAAAAACCATCAATCATTTCTAATTATAATAACTCCCATCATCACCTAGCTTTCTATTTTTACCGAAACAGTGAAATGTAACGTCATCTTTGTATAGATGAAACTGCAGGGCATATTGCTTTGTTGAGGAGTCATATAACACAACATATTTCAGGAAACCTTTACATTGTTTGAGCCTTGATTTGACTTAGAGCAAGTCTCTCATTGCTTTGGTGGTGGTGATTTTAATCGCTTTGGCTTGACTCTTTGTAAAAGCTACATAGTCCCTGGAAAATCTGACTGGGTGTTCACAAATTGAAATGATACTCCAAAATATATCTTCTTCCACAGCCCCATGCATTGCCAATCAGAGCCGGATCAACATAAGGCAACTTAGACAGGAGCCTAGAGTCCATTGGATGTCCAGAAGCTCCAGCTACAACCTTCATGCTCCTACAGTAAACTAGAGGCAGGGGCATACCTACAGGGGTCGCAATTACGACCTGACCCCATGCTCCAGGGGGCCCGTGCAGCTCCCATGTACACCTGCAGGAGGAAAATAGAAGGGATTGTTTTTTCTATATCAGTGGTCTCCTAACTATGGCCTGTGGGCTGAATGTGGTCTTTGCCTTTAGCCGGGCCCTTAGGGCACTGTTTGGCCCACTGATACAAGAACCATTCCCTCCACTGACAACAACAGTGGGGCACTATACAGCCCACTAACACCACCATTGTGGGCACTATTCTGCCCACTGACATTAAAGAGCGGGCATAATTATACCAGTGGCTTCACTAGGGTTGGTGTCACCTGGTGCGGTAAAACATGGTGTCACCCCAACCTCCTCCCGGGCACTGAGCAGGCTAGTGCTTTGGCGCAGCTCTCCCCCTTAACCTGCCACAATGGATGGAGCTGGGATGGAGCCGGAATGGGATTGGGGTGGTAGATGGAGTTGGGATTGGGGTGATGGATGGAACCGGGATGGTAGATGGAGTTGGGATGGGATTGAGGTGATGGATGGAACCGGGATGGGATTGGGATGGTAGATGGAGTTGGGATGGGATCGGGGTGATGGATGGAGCTGGGATGGGATCAGGGCAATGGATGGAGCCAGGGGGGGGGTTTGGGGTGGTAGCTGGAGTTGGGATGGGATTGGGGTGGTGGATGGAGTTGGGGTTGAATCGGGGGGATGGATGGAGCCAGGATGGGATTGGGGTGGTGGATGGAGCTGGGATGGGATTGGGGGGATGAATGGAGCTGGAATGGGATCTTTGATTTGAGGGGGGTGGGAGTTAAGGATATGTGCTAGAGAGTGCTTTGAGAGGGGAGAGGAATTGTGCTGGGGAGGTCAAACTTCAAATCTGCCCCCCTCCTAGCACAAGTCCTCTCTAACCCAAAACAAAGCACCCTTCTACCACATATCCTCTAACCCCCACCCCCCTCCCTAAAATGTACTCCTGGCAGCATAATTGTTACCTACCCAGTCCCAGGCCCCCAAGAACCCCCCTCCAATGTCCCACAAGACTCCTGTTATTACAGACCTCAGCCCCGGCCCCTGGGCAGATGCTGTAGCACGCTCTCCCTCTTCCTCCTCTGCTCTTCCTCCCGGTCTGTGTATTTGTTATGTCATAGCTGAGGAGGAGGCGGCTATAGTCCGGTGTGCAGTGAGTGTAGCCAAAGAGGAGAGGAATGCGATTGTGGTGTGTGGGACCATGACGATCAGACCTCGGGCACCCTGCCTGTCTGTCTGTCTCTGCCTCGGTCCCTCCCCGCACATCGGGTGTAGCTAACAAAGTCTTGGAAGAGAAGGAGGAAGAGGAGGGAGCCGCTGTGCTCCTCTCAATGTGTTGCCGGTGTCAGTCTGGACTTGCTGTCACCCTCTGGTGGGTGTCACCCGGGTGCGGGCCACACCCCCCACACCCTCCTAGCGACGCCACTGAATTCTATCTCTGATATAAACTAGACATTAATACTCTCACTAATACCAATTATGGGTATCTATTCCTACTGACCACAGGT
Source organism: Lithobates sylvaticus (assembly GCA_028564925.1). Lineage (NCBI taxonomy): Eukaryota > Metazoa > Chordata > Amphibia > Anura > Ranidae > Lithobates > Lithobates sylvaticus. The sequence continues at coordinate 173,312,969 of CM053038.1, forward strand.
GCCTATTCTTGTTACTCCCACTGACCACCACGCCTGAGACATTGTCTATTCCCACTCATACTAGCCACAGGCCGGCCCCCTTAAAGTCTGAAGGACAACAAACAGGCCCTCTGTTAAAAAAGTTTGGAAACCTCTATATGCTGCCCCACTGCTCCTCCTATCCAGGTTCTTGGGCCCCTGTGTGTTGTCCTGCCCCCCCTCCCCCATGCACCTCTGCCGACTTCCCCCCTTCTCTCTCCCTCCAGCTGCTGGGGGGATATGTGTCAGGATGGAGAGCGGGGGGAAGGGGGGTCGGTAAATATGTAATTTATTGGCCCCTTCCTTTTCTGAATGGACAGAGTCAGTGATCGGTACCTCAGTAACTTCCTAATGCGTTCTTCTAGAATTCTGCCCCAGAGGCAGAGCCCCCCTGCACATGGGTCCCCTCCAGCAGTACTGGACCCAGGAACTTTGTACCCTGCGCTCATGTCTCAGACTATTTATGGGCTTTCTCCCCACCAACTGGGCATGCCTCCCCACGGATTGGTTGGAGTCCCATAAATATTTAGGCTGCCTACCCTGTTCTTCCTCCTACTACAATTCTAGAATCCTCTAGAATGCAGGGAGAAGTAATCAGAACAGCAGCTTGTAAGACACTGAGCAGCCCTAACCAATCAATCCCTGCTCCACTGATTGCAGAGGCGCTAACTAAATTTACCTAACAGCCTTCTCTACACTAGGAGGGTTCTATACACCTTTGGACAGCAGCAGTGCCAGTCTGTCTGGGGAGGGTAGTGTGAGTGTTAGGTAGTGTTATGCCGCGTACACACAAAGGGACTATCCCGCGGGATTGTCCAATGGACTCAAGTCCACCGGACAATCCCCTCGTGTGTGGGCGCCGGCGGACTTTTTGGCGCCAAAAGTCCGGCAGACTAGGTTTTAAGGTTTGTTTTAAAATCCCGCCGTTAGTAGGCTAGTCTGCCGGACTTTTGAAATGAACGGACTTGCCACTCATTGGAAAGTCCGTTCATTCCCGCAGACTTTTTCCAGCGGATTGTCCGCCGGAGAAGTCCGGGTGTGTGTGGGCAAGTCACACGCTCGGAAGTCCGGGCGTGTGTGGGGAAGTCCCGCCGCACTAGGTCCGGCGGACGATCCGCCAGGCTAGGTCCGGCGGACAAAGACCGAATGTGTATGCGGCATTAGGTGCACTAGCATATTTAGATGATCTTGACTAAGAAAGCTCAACTCCAACACTTTTTAAGCAGTTACAGCAATAGTTTTTTTACTTTTAGGATACATTTTCCATAAATGTGTAAAAGCTGATCAGTGTAAGCACCCATGTCAGTAAAAAAATGGTTTGGTTTAAACCTCTAACTACCACTCTTGCTGGACAGCTTGTTCCGTTAAATGAAGACAAAAAACAACTGGCTTACTGGTCGGATCACCAGGTGACAATTGGGGTGGAAGTGGCTAAGTGGTTAACACTTCCGCTTAGTAGCACTAAGGTTGCCAGTTCGCATCCCAACCACAGCACTACCAGCCTGGAGTTTGCATGTTCTCCCTGTTCCTGTGTGGGTTTCCTCCGGGTACTCTGATTTCCTCCCACATTCCAAAGACATGCTGGTACGTTAATTGGCTCCTGTCCAAATCGGCCCTACTATGTGTATGTATGAATGTATGTTAGGGACCTTAGATTGTAAGCTTCTTGAGGGCAGGGACCGATGTGAATGTATAATATATATATATATATATATATATATATATATATATATATATATATATATATAAAGCACTGTGTAAATTGATGGCGCTTTATAAGTATTTGTAATAAAAAAAAAAACTCACCACACACGTTATAATCCCATTTAAATCTACTAAAAACTGTAGTGCAAGGGCCTGCCTGATTGAATACAAATGGATTGATTAGGTAGGTCTTCATAATACATCAATTTGGTAAATCTAAAGTTGATTGAATGAAGATGGTATGGTCAGATTGTAATGTGTATAGTGTCCCTAAGAATTGGGTCTGTAACATAGTTGGTAAGGCTGAAAAAAGACATCAGTCCATCCAGTTGAACCTGTGTCTGTGCTTATGTCAATAGTAAATCATATATCCTTGTATGTTGTGATCGTTAAGATGCCCATCTAATAGTTTTTTGAAACAATATATTATATAGTGATATATTACATTTTATTTTTTTGCTTTTATATCACTTTTGGACAAACGTAGATCTGTAATCAGAAAAAAAAAATAACCAAAATTAAACAAAAACGAAAAAAACAAAACAAAACGTATAATTTAAATAGAAATAAAATTAACCACCTGAGACCCAGGCCAATTCTGACATTTCTCTCCTACATGTAAAATTCCAAATTTTTTTGCTAGAAAATTACATAGAACCCCCAAACATTATATATGTTTTTTTAGCAAAGACCCTAAAGAATACAATGGCGGTCGTTGCAACTTTTTATCTCGCACGGTATTTGCGCAGCAATTTTTCGAACGCGTTTTTTTCAGAAAAAAAACAGTTTCCTGCTTTAAAAAAAACAAAACAGTAAAGTTAGCCCAATTTTTTTGCATAATGTGAAAGATGAAGATACGCCGAGTAAATAGATACCCAACATGTCACGCTTCAAAATTGCATGCGCTTGTGGAATGGCGCCAAACTTTGGTATTTAAAAATCCCCATAGTCGACGCTTTAACATTTTTTACTGGTTACATATTTTGAGTTACAGAGGAGGTCTAGGGCTAGAATTATTGCTCTCGCTCTAACGTTCGCGGCGATACCTCACATGTGTGGTTTGAACACCGTTTTCATATGTGGGCGGGACTTACGTATGCGTTCGCTTCTGCGTACGAGCTCGCGGGGACAGGGCGCTTTAAATTTTTTTTTTTTTCTTTTTATTGTTCATTTTATTTTTATTTTTTTAGTTCAACAACTTTAAAAAAAATATATATATATTTGATTACTTTTATTCCTATTACAAGGAATGTAAACATCCCTTGTAATAGGAATATGACACGATCGACCTATTTACAGTGAGATATGGGGTCAATAAGACCCCACATCTCACCTCTAGGCTGGGAAGCCTGAAATCAAAAAAAAAAAAAAAAACGATCACCGCTTCCCAGCGGAGGCGGCGCCGTTTTTTGAATGCAGAGGCCGGGCGTGACGTCATAACATCGCGCCCGGCCTCCGAACGATCATAGAGACTCCGGCGACCATCTGGTCCGCCGGAAATCTCTATGTGCATCATCCGGTGCCGGCGGATCCCGAGTCCGACTCACCGATGGAAGCGGTGAGTCGGTAGAAGCACCGGAGGGCGGCGGGAGGGGGGGCGTCCCCTCCCGCCGCCCGTAAGAACGATCAAGCGGCGGAACAGCCGCTATGATCGTTCTTATGGTGCAAGGAATCGCCGGCTGAAACCGGCAATATCTGAATGATGTCTGTAGCTACAGGCATCATTCAGATATACCCCTGAGACCAAAAAGACGTCATATGACGTATACTGGGTCTCAGGTGGTTAAAAAACAAAACAAAAAAGAAAAACAAAGGGCAGACTTGATGGAGCACTTAGGAGCTCTTTTTTCTGTTCTCACTTTTCTGTGTTTCAACTTTAACGCCTTAATGACCACAAACACCCATTTTAATCTGAATGCAAAAATGCAACTTGTGGTGAGAACAATAATCAACCCCTTAAACCCCTCCCTAGGAACCAGTGTGGCTTCTGTATTGTGCGACCGATGCGATTAGCAGTCACCTGATCGGGAACCCATCCCGCTGGCTTCCAATCAGAAGCTTTGACTAAAGCCTCGTACACACGATCGGATTTTCCGCAGACAAAATCTCAGACTTTTGTCCGAAGGGCTTTGGCCCAAACTTGTCTTGCATACAAACGGCAAGGAATTGACGGCCAACAAACACGAAGATAGTGAGGTACTACCTTTGGGCGCCTTCTGCTAATTTTGTGTTAGTAGAAGTCTGGTGAGTGTAGATTCACACTTTTCATTTCATGCTTTTCATTTAGCGCTATTTAGTTTGCGCTTTTCATTTCACGCTTTTCAGGAGTTTGTCAACCAGACATGTTGCAGAATCGGAGGAGATAACGTGTTATTTATTATTGGCCTTGGAGTTATTGCTTTGACCCAAGTCCAGTCCAGGAACAGAAGGAGGAGGAGTTCTTGGACCAAAAATTGGTTGCTTTATTAATCGTGACCAATTAGGTCATATGCCTTTGCTGCGGGAGCTCCAGGAGAATAATCCAGATGATTTTCAGAATTATCTCTGGATGACGGACCCCTGCTTTCACCAACTCTTGGCATTGCTGACCCCCTATATTAAGAAGCAGGACACATGTATGAGGCTTTTATTTTATTTTTTGGTTGAATAATGATGTGATTTGGTATATTTTCTATATTTTTGGATGCATAGAATACACTTTTTGGTTAAGTTCTATTGGCAGATAGCATGTCTAATTGTATTTGTTTTCTTTTTTAAATGCACATTAAAAAAATTGTGTAGAATAATACTTGTCTATGTGTTTTACTTCAAATGACAGTTTGGGAGTCGGCAGTTATATTTAAAAAAATACAATGTAAAATTAAAAAGGGACACCAACATAGTTGTATCTTTGATCTTATAAACTACGGTATAATGGTGCTGTAGTAACTTTCCCAAATAATAAAAAAAAAGCATAATAATATTTTTCTTGATATCACTAGAAAAAAAAAAAGCCTTTGAAAATAAGTTTGCAATAACTCCATCAGTATCACCAGCAAAGCAGCTTCAATATTATCCCATTAAAGAAGAAGAGAATTGTGCGCTGCATTTCGAGATTTCATAATTTGCCACGTCACGAATGTTAATTCTCCATTACGAACGCTAGTTTACAAGACCGACTGCTTCCGGCTCTTCCTTGCTTCTGAGCATGCGCGTTTGTACTTTGGACTTTTGTCCGACGGACTTGTGTACACACGCTCGGAAAATCGGACAACAGACATTTGTCCGCGGAAAATGTTAAAACCTGCCATCCAACATTTGTCCGTGGAAAATCCAACAACAATTGTCCGATGGAGCGTACACATGGTCGGATTTACCGCCAACAGCCTGTCATTTCCCCATCGGAAAATCCGATCGTGTGTACGAGGCTTAAGAGTTATCAGTGACAGCTCGGTCATTGCGCTAGGAGTGCGCAGTGAGCATGCTCTCAGTACACAAACGCGCCACCGTTGGACGCATATATGTGGTGGCTGGGTATTAAAGCACACCTTTCTTCTTGACGCTCCTATACATTACGTGGTCAGAAAGAGGCCATCCTTGCAGCAGAGAACTAGGAATGTACAAAATTGTGTATTTCCAGCTCTCAGTCCCGTTGCCAAACACACAAACCTGTCACAGAGTTATGGTTGGGTGACACATACTGACGCTGCTAAATTTGGTCTGGAGATCTAAGGTAGAAAAAAAAAACTAAGCTGAATTTATCTATAGGCATTGAAAATGTTTTGTGCCTTTCTTGGGTTGAGCCAGCAGGGGGCAGTGTTGTGCTTTCTGTATACACCGGTATCCCCAGACACGGAAGCGCCAATATTAGCCGGAGAAATAGGGCACAGAGCTGCGATCTTTGTAAATAGGCCCCTTAATCATTATACATTTAAGAATCATTTTGGATTTCCTCTGTCGGTGAAAACAACAACTTTCCACCTGTGGGATCATTATCAATGAGCCAGAAATCTGGATCCTTTCCCCTCTAGTGCCGGAGGACCATTGCAGACGAAGACATTCAAAAAGGCAATAGAGTTAAACACCAGTGAGGACAGAAGACGACTGAACATCAGAACGATGGTGTTCACAGAGGTTTGATGCATAGATCACACAGACATGTCCTTTGGTCCAGTGTTCAGGTCTCACTCCTATTGGTTCATCTGCAATAGGAAATGTGTAATGTGGCCTGAACTCTGTGAGTCATGTTTAGATCAGCTATACCCAACCAATGGGAGTGCTGACGTCTGAGTGCCCCCCTTTGTTACCCGATATTTAGGGGGCTCCGCAGAGATAAGACTGCAGACATACAACAGGAGATGGCCTAATATTGGGGACATATTACAGGTGATGGTCAGAGACTGCAGACATGCTACAGGAGATGGTCAGAGACTGCAGACATATTACAGGTGATGGTCAGAGACTGCAGACATGCTACAGGTGATGGTCAGAGACTGCAGACATATTACAGGTGATGGTCAGAGACTGCAGACATATTACAGGTGATGGTCAGAGACTGCAGACATGCTACAGGTGATGGTCAGAGACTGCAGACATACTACAGGTGATGGTCAGAGACTGCAGACATGCTGCAGGAGATGGTCAGAGACTGCAGACATGCTACAGGTGATGGTCAGAGACTGCAGACATATTACAGGTGATGGTCAGAGACTGCAGACATATTACAGGTGATGGTCAGAGACTGCAGACATGCTACAGGTGATGGTCAGAGACTGCAGACATACTACAGGTGATGGTCAGAGACTGCAGACATGCTACAGGTGATGGTCAGAGACTGGGGACATAGTACAGGTGATGGTCAGAGACTGGGGACATAGTACAGGTGATGGTCAGAGACTGCAGACATATTACAGGTGATGGTCAGAGACTGCAGACATAGTACAGGTGATGGTCAGAGACTGCAGACATAGTACAGGTGATGGTCAGAGACTGCAGACATGCTACAAGAGATGGTCAGAGACTGGGGACATATTACAGGTGATGGTCAGAGACTGCAGACATACTACAGGAGATGGTCAGAGACTGCAGACATGCTACATGAGATGGTCAGAGACTGCAGACATGCTACAGGTGATGGTCAGAGACTGCAGACATGCTACAGGAGATGGTCAGAGACTGGGGACATATTACAGGTGATGGTCAGAGACTGCAGACATACTACAGGTGATGGTCAGAGACTGCACACATGCTACAGGAGATGGTCAGAGACTGGGGACATATTACAGGTGATGGTCAGAGACTGCAGACATGCTACAGGAGATGGTCAGAGACTGCAGACATGCTACATGAGATGGTCAGAGACTGCAGACATGCTACAGGTGATGGTCAGAGACTGCAGACATGCTGCAGGAGATGGTCAGAGACTGTAGACATGCTACAGGAGATGGTCAGAGACTGCAGACATACTACAGGTGATGGTCAGAGACTGCAGACATACTACAGGTGATGGTCAGAGACTGCAGACATGCTGCAGGAGATGGTCAGAGACTGCAGACATACTACAGGTGATGGTCAGAGACTGCAGACATACTACAGGTGATGGTCAGAGACTGCAGACATACTACAGGCGATGGTCAGAGACTGCAGACATGCTACAGGAGATGGTCAGAGACTGGGGACATATTACAGGTGATGGTCAGAGACTGCGGACATACTACAGGAGATGGTCAGAGACTGCAGACATGCTACATGAGATGGTCAGAGACTGCAGACATGCTACAGGTGATGGTCAGAGACTGCAGACATGCTGCAGGAGATGGTCAGAGACTGCAGACATACTACAGGTGATGGTCAGAGACTGCAGACATACTACAGGTGATGGTCAGAGACTGCAGACATACTACAGGTGATGGTCAGAGACTGCAGACATACTACAGGTGATGGTCAGAGACTGCAGACATACTACAGGTGATGGTCAGAGACTGCAGACATACTACAGGTGATGGTCAGAGGCTGCAGACATACTACAGGTGATGGTCAGAGACTGCAGACATGCTACAGGAGATGGTCGGAGACTGCGGATATGCTACAGGTGATGGTCAGAGGCTGCAGACATACTACAGGTGATGGTCAGAGACTGCAGGCATGCTACAGGAGATGGTCAGAGACTGCAGACATGCTACAGGAGATGGTCAGAGACTGCAGGCATACTACAGGTGATGGTCAAAGACTGCAGACATACTACAGGTGATGGTCAGAGACTGGGAACATACTACAGGTGATGGTCAGAGACTGCAGACATGCTACAGGAGATGGTCAGAGACTGCAGACATGCTACAGGAGATGGTCACTACAGGTGATGATCAGAGACTGCAGACATGCTACAGGTGATGGACAGAGACTGCAGACATACTACAAGTGATGGTCAGAGACTGCAGACATGCTACAGGAGATGGTCAGAGACTGCGGATATGCTACATGTGATGGTCAGAGACTGCAGACATGCTACAGGTGATGGTCAGAGACTGCAGACATAGTACAGGTGATGGTCAGAGACTGCAGACATACTACAGGTGATGGTCAGAGACTGCAGACATACTACAGGAGATGGTCAGAGACTGCAGACATGCTACAGGAGATGGTCAGAGACTGCGGATATGCTACAGGTGATGGTCAGAGACTGCAGACATAGTACAGGTGATGGTCAGAGACTGCAGACATAGTACAGGAGATGGTCAGAGACTGCAGTAATACTACAGGAGATGGTCAGAGACTGCAGACATAGTACCGAAGACAGCGGGACTGGAAGTTTGTTCCATCAGACTGCTGGAGACCACAGTCATCTCAAACCCTTTCCTAAACCATGCTCCCATTCACCCTGCTGACTGCTGTGCTCTGAGGGCCACAAAACAAGCACCTCGGGGCCACAATTTGCTCTGGATAAGTCCTCTCTTCTACAAGACAAAGCCCTGTGATTTCTGTACACATGTAATAACCAGGACCGGCACTCTCCCAGGAACATTGACCTATTGCTGGCTCTTCAGAGACTGGGATCATCCAGGAATAAAAGGTCGGCGCCCCCATCTGGATATAAAAAGAACAGCATTGTAGTGTCATTGTGAGCCATGCCGATTGTAACAAGGATTTTCATTTTTCCTCCAGCCTCCTGTGATTACATTTTTTTTTCTTTTAGACTAAACCTTTGTAGTTTGTTGTGTGCATTCGTTTGCCTTCCTCTGAGACAGAAGAACTCCCCCCCCCCCCCCCCCCCCCTCCCAGACCTGGCGGTTTTCTCTGCCAAGGAGGTGAGTGGCGGGTGCGAAAGGCTCCGGGGTTACTTATAAAAAAGATACAATAGAGGAGCCACAATAATGGCTTAAAGCTGAACATCCCAGGAATGGGTAAATAAAAACAGATACATTACCAAAGAATTCCTATTTCTGTCCATCCAGTCCTGAGATTTACAAAGCTCAACTGCGCAAAACAGACCTGTCTGTCAGGGCGGGAGACATGATTTTTCTCTGCTGTAGTTAGAGGTCTTGTCCCTCCCCCTGTGACCGGACAAAAAAAAAAAACGATGAGGTCATCTCTCTGTCACTCTGCTCTCTCCTCCTATCAGCGTGCTACTTGGTAGCACAGGTTTTCTTTTTTTGGTGCTACTTCTCCTTCTCCCAGTCTGAGATCTACTGCACAGATGATTGCAAGGGGCTGATACCAGGTCAAATTCAGGTACTACTAGCTTGAAAGCTGAATTGTAATCTATTTTTGCCTTCCCTGGTTCCTACTCTCCACCTTATCAAAATGCTAATGATATTTTTAACCCCTTAAGGACCGCGGCACACCGATATACGTCCTCACTTTGAAGAGGAATATCGTTGTTATGGCAGCAGCTGGCTGCCATAACCCCAGTATCCTCTTCTTCAGCCGGCAATCCAATTTTCGATAAGAGTGGTCTCTGCGGCGGATTCGCTGCGGGATTACTTTTATTGGTTGCGGGAGAGGGGCCACCTCCTGCCGCGCTCTGGTGCCCTTCGCTGCTTATCAGATCCATTGGCAGTGGCGATCGAATGTTACCCCTTGCTGGGCATGGAGACGAGTGAGGGGAAGATGGCCCCCCACCTGTCTCCATATCATTGCAGGGCAGAAGCGACATCAAAACATCACTTCCACCCACAGCTCTTAAATGCACATTTTTATTTTGTACCCACCAGTGCAGCCTCATCATTACCCACCAGTGCAGCCTTAGCAGTGCCCATCAGTGCAGCCTCAGCAGTGCCCATCAGTGAAGCCTCAGCAGTGCCCATCAGTGTAGGCTCAGTAGTACCCATCAGTGCAGCCTCAGCAGTGCACATCAGTACCCGTCAGTGCAGCCTCAGCTGTGCCCATCAGTGCAGACTCAGTAATGCACATCAGTGCAGCCTCATCAGTTCCCAGCAGTGCCCATCAGTGCAGCCTCAGCAGTGCCCATCAGTGCAGCCTCAGCAGTGCCCAACAGTGTAGCCTCATCAGTACCTGTCAGTGCAGCCTTAGCAGGTCACATCAGTACCCGTCAGTGCATACTCAGTTGTGCACATCAGTGCAGCCTCATCATTGCAGACTCAGCAGTGCACGTCAGTGCAGCCTCATCAGTTCCCATCAGTGCAGCCTCAGCAGTGCCCATCAGTGAAGCCTCATCAGTACCCATCAGTGCACATCAGTGCAGCCTCAGTAGGTCACATCAGTACCCGTCAGTCTTTTCTCAGCTGTGCACATCAGTGCAGCCTCATCAGTACCCATCAGTGCCTATCAGTGTAGCCTCAGCAGTGCACATCAGTGCAGCCTCAGTAGGTCACATCAGTACCCGTCAGTGCATACTCAGCTGTGCACATCAGTGCAGCCTCATCAGTGCAGACTTAGAAGTGCACCCTCATTAGTACCTATCAGTGCCTATCAGTGCAGCCTCAGCAGTGCCCATCAATGCAGCCTCATCAGTACCCGTCAGTGCACATCAGTGCAGCTTCAGCAGGTCACATCAGTACCTATCACTGCAGACTCAGCAGTGCACATCAGTGCAGCCTCATCAGTACCTATCAGTGCCTATCAGTGCAGCCTCAGCAGTGCCCATCAATGCAGCCTCATCAGTACCCGTCAGTGCACATCAGTGCAGCCTCAGCAGGTCACATCAGTACCCATCACTGCAGACTCAGAAGTTCACATCAGTGCAGCTTCATCAGTACCTATCAGTGCCGCCTCAGCAGTGCCCATCAATGCAGCCTCATCAGTACCTGTCAGTGCAGCCTCAACAGTGCAGCCTCAGCAGTGCACATCAGTGCAGCATCATCATTACTTGTCAGTGAAGCCTCATCATTACTTGTCAGTGCAGCCTCATCAGTACCCGTCAGTGCACACCAGTGCAGCCTCAGCAGTGCCCGTCAGTGCACACCAGTGCAGCCTCAGCAGTGCACATCAGTGAAGAAGAAAAATGACTTATTTGCAAAATTTAATAACAGAAACTAAGAAAAACGTTTTTTTGTTTGTTAGTTTTTTAATTCCCAGTCTTTTTTAATTGGTTTAGCAAAATATCCCAGGGGTGATTAATTACCACTAAAATAAATCTCTCTGTGTCTCAAACAAATGATATAAATGTCATTTGTGTACAGTGTTACACGACCGCACAATTGTCATTCAAAGTGCGACAACACTAAACGCTGAAAATTGTCCAGTATTGAAGTGGTTAAAGAAAGAAAAGCGTTTTGTATTTGGCTGAACCTTCCCCGCGATCTGCAGATCCTGAGCTCCTGATAGGTTATAATAGATCAGGTTGCCCCCCTCGATGTATAGTGCCGCCCCCCCCCCATTGTACATGTAGAAAGTCTAAACACAGACGGCTCCTATACACCGCAAGGACTGGCGGCAGAACCGGCGCTTTTCTATACACTCACTTACAGATTCTCCTAATTAATTCTGCATCCACAGCACAGATGGCAGGTGGAAATGCGTCGCGGCGCACACGGTTAATAGCGAAGCGTCTAATCAGCAGCTAGCCTTCTAACCCCCCCCCCCCCCCCCCCCCCCCAAAAAAAAAAAAACGCAAGGCTTTTCTCCGAGAATCCCCCTCCTAGCCCCCTCCGGGCACACTTTCAAAATGATGTTAATCAGATAAACGCAGAAATACTCATTAGCTTAATTGACGTGATTTGAAATGCAAATGTGTGTAATGATGTAAAAATATTTGGCGACATGTATTTCAGATGCAGGAATGAGGGTGGGAGCTGGGGAATAGCCCCATTAGCGGGTAATCACATGATAACGAGGGGCGCCATTTTACCGGTATACCGGGAGACCCACCTCCAAGTATCTAGGTGTTGCCGGGTAGGTCTCGCCGTAGGCGCTCGTCATCACAAGTGCTTTATGTATTCGTATTATCTGCTTATATCACTTACAGCCCCACATGTAATTATGGTTATACATAAGTCATCAACCTGCCGCTGCCCATGTAATCCAAAGAGGGTGAACATTAACCGCTTCAGCCCCGGAAGATTTTACCCCCTTCCTGACCAGAGCACTTTTTGCGATTCGGCACTGCGTTGATTTAACTGACAATTGCGCGGTTGTGTGACGTTGCACCCAAACAAATTTGACGTCCTTTTTTCCCCACAAATAGGGCTTTCTTTTGGTGGTACTTGATCACCTCTGCGGTTTTTATTTTTTGCGCTATAAGCAAAAAAAGAGCGACAATTTAAAAAAAAAAACGCAATATTTTTTACATTTTACTATAATAAATATCCCTCAAAAATATATAAAAAAATATGTTTTTGCTCAGTTTAGGGCGATATGTATTCTTCTACATATTTTTTGAAAAAAAAAACGCAAAAAGCGTATATTGATTGGTTTGTGCAAAAGTTATAGCGTCTACAAAATAGGGGATAGTTTTATGGCATTTTTAATATTAATTTTTTTTATTAGTAATCGCAGCCATCTGCTATTTTTATCGGGACTGCAACATTATGGCGGACACATCGGACACTTTTGACACTATTTTGGGACCAATGTCATTTACACAGCGATCAGTGCTATAAAAATGCACTGATTACTGTGTAAATGACACTGGCAGGGTTAATCAGTAGGGGGCGATCAAGGGGTTAAGTATGTCCTAGAGAGGGACTCTAACTGTGGGCTACAAGTCACATGACCGCGATCACCTCTCCTGATGACAGGAAGCAATCATCTCTGTCATGACACAAGCCAGAACGGGGAAATGCCTTGTGTACATAGGCACTTCCCCGTTCTGAGGCTCCGTGACACGATCACCAGGAGACAGGCAGACATCGAGTCCGCCAGTCCCGTGGGCACGGTCACGCTGTATGCAGCAGGCACCCGCCTGATATCCCCACCTCTTAAAGGGGAAGTACAGGTATGCCCATTTGCCCACCGCTGCCATTGTGCCAATGTATATCGGCGTGCGGCGGTCAGCAAGTGGATGCCTACCTCTGAAGCAGATGATTACCGTGGTCACATGACCAGGCAGTCCTTCCTGCCTAGCAGATGTATAGACCCTGTCAGGGCTGGGCGGGAAGGGGTTAAACCCATGCCCTTTTTTTTTGGTGCGTTTTCCATTTTGCAGAAACGCACTACAGTGCATTTAACATGGTTTCCTATGGTGCACGTTCACATCTATGCATTTTTCTGCCGGTGCGTTTTTGAAAAGGGTTTTCCTTTTCCTGACCTGCCAGGCTGCATGCCCAGATAAGGGTCTGGTATGGATTTTAAGGGGAACCCCTGCTTTGGGGCACTGACCAGTGCATGCTGGGTCAGTGATGTCAGAATAGGGCGGTGCCACAGCTGAATGTAAAAAAAAAAAAACATTGGCGGCAAAAAAGGCATTGCCGTTGCGCCCCCCCCCCCCCAATCCATACCAGGCCCTTCGGGTCTGGTATGGATTTTGAGGCGAACCCCATGCCAAAATGTATAAAAAAAAATGGCGTAGCCCCCCCCCCCAAATCCATACCAGACGCTTATCGGAGCATGCAGCCCGATCATATATGAGGGGGATGCTTTGGGTCCCCCCCCACATCCCAAAGCACCTTGTGCCCATGTTAATGGGGACAAGGGCCTCTTCCCCACAACCCTGGGCTGTGGTTTTGGGGGTCTGCGGCTGGGGGGGGTCCCAGATCCCGATCCCCCCCCCTATTTGAATGGGTATCAGGTACATAGTACCCCTACCCATTTACTTAAAAAAAGTGTACAAACCAAATAAAGACAGTACACACGTTTTTGACAGTTCCTTTATTAACCACTTCAATACAGGGCATTTTCACCCCCTTCCTGCCCAGGCCAATTTTCAGTTTTCAGCGCTGTTGCATTTTGAATGACAATTGCCCGGTCATGCAACACTGCACCCAAATTACATTTTTGTCTTTTTTCCCCACAAATAGAGCTTTCTTTTAGTGGTATTTGATCACCTCTGTGGTTTTTATTTTTTGCGCTATAAACAAATGAAGAGCGACAAGTTTGAAAAAAAACACAATATTTTTTTTACTTTTTGCTATAATAAATATCCCCATTTAAAAAAAAAATATTTTTTTTTCCCTCAGTTTAGGCCGATATGTATTCTTCTACATATTTTTGGTAAAAAAAAAAAAAATCGCAATAATTATTTGATTGATTTGAATGGTTTGCACAAAAGTTATCACATCTACAAAATAGGGGATAGATTTTTATTATTATTATTTATTTTTACTAGAAATGGCGACGATCTGCGATTTTTATCGGGACTGTGACATTGCGGCGGACACATCGGACACCTTTGACACATTTTTGGGACCATTGACATTATACAGCGATCAGTGCTATAAAAATGCACTGATTACTGTATAAATGTCACTGGCAGGGAAAGGGTTAACACTAGGGGGCGATCAAGGGGTTAACTGTGTTCCATGACTGTGTTCTAATTGTAGGGGGAGGGGACTGACTAGAGGAAGTGACAGATTGTGGTTCCTAGCTATTAGGAACTCACGATCTGTCACTCCTCACAGACCAGAACAGGGATTTGTGTGTTTACACACACTTGTCCCTGTTCTGCCTCTCTTGCTCGTGATCGCTCGTGGCTGGCGGTCATCGCGACCATCGGGCACGAGCATTGGCGCCCCCGCAGTGCAGCGCGCAAGGGCGCCTGCTATCCCGATCCCGCTAGCCGACGTACAGCTACGACGGCTCGCGGGATCGTGGCGACCTGCCGCAGTATAATGAAATAATAAAAATAAAAAAATAATTTTAGGACTGAAGATTACATAAAACCCCCAAACATTATATATTTTCTGAAAGCAAAGACCCTAGAGAATAAAATAGTGGTCATTTCAATTTTTTATTTCACATTTCAGTAAGAAACTAAAGTTAATTTTAGGGCACAGAAATGCAATAACTTACCCGATTTTTGGGTAAAATATAAAAGATTAGGTTGCACCAAGTAAATAGATACCCAACACGTCAAAAACATTTTTTTGCTCCCTTCCCCCTACCCGGCAGCACTCGCTATGTCAGTCCTGCAGCTGGGCAAGCAGAGCCCAGGATACATGGCAGGGATGTGCCATTGCTGGAGGTGTGTGGAAGAAATCAGGTGGCAAAGCAGCCACCAGACTGCTTCCATCGGACAGGCAGAAGTGTGCTTGTCAGATTTACACACAAAGGTTGCAGCCACCGGGAATGTGTGTAAAACACCCCGCTGTCAGGTCCGTACCACCTATGGACCTTGCCCATGTTCCAGCTTAAGTTAGTGCCATGCTCGCTTCCCCAGGTTTCCTATTTCAGGGTGGCTCCTTTCTTCACAGCATCCTATGGAGCCACCTTTGCATCCAGGGAATAGAGTGGTGTCTCCCTACAATGTGTACATCAATAGAAACACACAGTCCTGTAGCCAAGGATGGCAAGGCACTCCCCTGCTCCTTTCCCCTCCATGCTAACAAACTGACTTGAGACTGCACTGTTCACTGTTAACTCTTTCCCATAAAGACCAGATGTTCAGGGAAGCCGCACTGAGACAGCAGGAGTCAGCGACTTTGAAAGCTGTCAACTGCAAGCGTTGGGGTAGTAAATAGTTTACTGGGGAATGTTTTATTATTCTATTGTGCTCAATCTGTTAGGCTAAAAAACACTGAGGCGTTTAATACTACTTTAACAGCTTGATCTCTGGAAGATTTACCCCCCTTTCATGACCAGGCCATTTACCCCCTTCATGACCGGTACTGCACTGCATTACTTCAACTGACAATTGCGCAGTCGCACGGCATTGCACCCAAATAGAATTTATGTCCTTTTTTCCCCACAAATAGAGCTTTCTTTTGGTGGCATTTGATCACCTCTGCGGTTTTTATTTTTTGCGCTATAAACAAAAAAAAGCAACAATTTTGAAAAAAAAACCAAAACAATATTTTTTGCTTTCTGCTATAAAACATATTCAATAATTTTTTTTAAAAAAATATGATTTTTTCATCAATTTAGACCAAAATGTATTCTTCTACATATCCGGTAAAACAAATTTCAATAAGTATATATTGATTGGTTTGCGCAAAAGTTATAGCGTCTACAATCTACGGGATATATTTATATTTATATTTTTACTAGTAATGGTGGCAATGTTACTTATAGCGGTACTGCGGCATTGTGATAAATCAGACACTGACGCTTTTGACAGTTTTTGGAGACCAGTGACATTATTACAGTGATCAGTGCTAAAAAGAAATGCACTGTCACTGTACTAATGACACTGGCAGGGAAGGGTTAAGTTAACATCAGGGGCAATCAAAGGGTTAAATGTATGCCTAAGTTGTGCTTACTCACTGTGGGGGAGGTGCTTTGACTAGGGAAAGGCAAAGATCTGTGTTCCTGCTTAGCAAAAACACAGGACCAATACCGTCCCTCCTGTCAGAACAGCGGTCTGCCTGTGTCCTGTGTAATCGGCGGGTTCTGGCGGACTCTGTGGTACCCACCGCTGGGCTCTAGCTGTGTGAGATCACATCGGGAGTGGGTCGCCTGTGGCGCGCATGCGTACCCCAGATCTGGAAGTGTCAGATCACATACTTAGGTGTATGGTGGGCAAGTGGTTAAAAGAGAAGTTGAGAATTTGAATTTTTTTTTAATCATACTTACCTAGGTGGATGCAGTATCGGTCCGATGCTGAATCTGTCCCCTGCCAGCTCTAAGCCTGAGAACAGAGTGATCAAAGACTGCCGATCGCTCAGTTCCCAGTGCTCCCCGAGCAGAGAGCTGCTGACTGTCAGTCCGCCCCTCCTTGCTCATTGGAGGGCTGGGCTGTGGAGGGGGCGGGAGCGGCTGGCTCAGGCTCTCAGTGGATTGCTGAGAGGCTGAGTCAGGTGCCCGTCCAGGCATATGGATGGATCCTGACCATATGGTCGCAATCTTTCCCCAGGCTGGGCCAACACTGTGACATCACCCCACTGTGCAGCTCTCGTTCTGGGTGGACGACCGATGACACATGCTAGGACACGGCGCGACCCTGATCTCTGTAAGGAGCCAATGACACAGCTCTTTAACCATGTGATTGACTGTGTCCAATCACAGCCAGTCACATGTAAATGCGGAAGTGCTTTCCTCATCTCATACTGACAGAGTATATGGTGAGGAGAGCCGATCAGCGGTATCTCCTCACAGGGGACACCCGGACAGGTAATCGGGGCACTGATCAGTGCCCTGATAACAGTAAAGCCCCAGCAGAGCCCATCAGTGCCACCAATTAGTGCCCATCAGTGACACCAATCAGTGCCCATTAGTGATGCCAGTCAGTGCTGCCTATCAGTGCCGCCCATCAGTGCCACCTATCAGTGCCCACCAGTGCCGCCTATCAGTGCCCACCAGTGCCGCCTATCAGTGCCCACCAGTGCTGTCTATCAATGCCCACCAGTGCTGCCTATCAGTGCCAGTGCCGCCTATCAGTGCCCATCAGTGCCACCTAGCAGTGCCCACCAGTGCTGCCTATCAGTGCTGCCCACCAGTGCTGTCTATCAATGCCCACCAGTGCTGCCTATCAGTGCCAGTGCCGCCTATCAGTGCCCATCAGTGCCACCTAGCAGTGCCCACCAGTGCTGCCTATCAGTGTTGCCCATCAGTGCCACCTATCTGTGCCCACCAGTGCCGCCTATCGGTGCTCTGTGCCACCTATCTGTGCCACCTATCAATGTGGCATATTAGTGCCACCTAATCAGTGCCCATCAGTGCCACCTCATCAACGCACATGAGTGATGGAGAAAAATTACTCATTTACAAAATTTACTGACAGAAATGAAGAAAAACTTTTCTCATTTTTTTTTCAAAATTTTCGGTCCCAGCAAAAAACCCAGCAGTGATTAAATGCCACCAAAGAAAGCTCTATTTGTGTTCAGAAAATGATAAAAATGTATACTGGTACAGTGTTGCATGACCGCACAATTGTCATTCAGCTCAGGTTCACACTAGCTCGATCTTAGAAATCGCATGTGATTCGCACTCGCACTGTAGATTGCATGCGACGTCTGTGCAATGCAAATCCAGCAATACAGTTGTATGGCTGAACTCGCATTAAATTTGCAGGAAAAATGTGCAGGGACTCCCCCCCCACATTGAAATCGGGTCGCATGTGTGTTCTCGCCTATGCGATCCGATTCCTGTGCGAGTTCGCACTGCCATCTGTGAACCCATCTGGGGGTGTCATTAACAATGTATTGACACTCGCAGCAGTTCGCAGAAGGCAGCGTGAACTGCCTGCGGGAGAGGAGCGATGCGGGAACCAACGCTGGAATCGCACGGCACCGCACCGCAAAGTGCGACAGCGCTGAAGGCTGAAAAATTGCCGGGGCAGGAAGGGGGTGAAAGTGCCCGGTATTGGGAAGGTTATGGTTTTCCATTTAACCTAAAAACTCCTTCCCAGTAAATAAATAATAGAAGAGGCACAGAAATACTTACACTGATTTAGGAAAAATTATGTTTTTTTTTCTGGTGACGTGACCAATGGCAAGGCACCCCAAGGCACACCTCCCAACATTTTGAGATGGGAATGAGGGACACCTACTTGCAAAGGTATGTAGGAATAGGACACGCCTCCTGTCACACCCCCTTAAAGGATAATTATCCCAAAAAAATTAAATCCACAGGGGCTTTTTTTTTTTACAACTACTACTATTTGTTGTTGGTGCCATGTACAGGCTGATATATATATATATATATATATATATATATATATATATATATATATATATATAGATAGATATATATATATTAGTTACCCTTATATATACCTATAGATATATATCTATATCTCTATCTATCTATCTATCTATCTATCTATCTATCTATCTATATCTATATCTATCTATATCTATATATATATGATAGATAGATATTTATATATATATATATATATATATATATATATAGAGAGAGAGAGAGAGAGAGAGAGAGAGGAAGAGAGAGAGATAAATATCTATCTTTAGATATCTTTATATATACATGCAGAGTTCAATATGTCCCCTACGATTTCTAACTTGCAATAAGTAGCAGCGGCTCCCAATTGCGATGTCAGGGATACATTTCTAAAAATCAAATCTATTTGCTATGCGAATTACTCAAGTATTGACACAGCCATCGCAAATAATTGCCTAATATGTTTATGTCCTATGATCTGTAGCTCCCTCCAGTGGCCATAATGTGGCATTTTCCTGATTGAGGTATTTTAGGAAAAAAGCCTGCATTATGGCCACTAGATGGAGCTGATCATCTTAGGAAATAAGCATTTTACACACATAGTGATAGTTTGTGATGGCTCTGCAAATGCTTCAGACATTTGCACAGCAAATTATTTTTATAAACACTCAAAGTGTCAGTAAAAAAAATAAAAAATACACTAACGAAACAAATGAATTAATGCATATTAATATAGACTGTACAAATTGCTAATCTAGTATACCAGGCTGTCGTATGGAAAAGAGGAGTTGTTATGTAACAAATATTTCAGGGTTTCTGGTGGATTAGTCGCGGTGTTCCTATTTGTTGTTGCCATGTACAGGCTGATGCACTTTTTCATAGAAATGACAAGATTTTCTAGGCTTTTGCTGAGTTTGCAGAAAATATCCCATAAGTGCTCTGTGCATGCTATTAGCATGATCTATTTTCACATCAGTACTACAAATAAATTGCACTGACTTGCATGCACTCTCATTATATCTCATAGCTTCCTACTTTATTCCTATAGCTGTACATGTACCATGATGTACATGTGGGATATAATAATGTTTTCTTGTTACATTAATCACATCAAATTAGTGAAAACTAATTTGACTTTTCAAAGTTAATTTACATGAAATCAGCTTTCTGTAATTTATTATAATGCGCCACAATGTTATAAAAGCGTTGTTTCGTAGAATAAATAAATAAATTAAAAAAAATGTATTAAAAATATATATTTGCACAATAATAATAATAAAAAAAAAATACACACACACACACACAAACTCTGGCCACTTTATTAGGTACACCTGTTCAATTGCTCGGTAACACAAATTGCTAATGAGCCAAACACATGGCAGCAACTCAATGCATTTAAGCATCTAGACGTGGTGAAGACAACTATTAACCTTTCGCTTACTGGGCACTTTTCCCCCGTTCCACGCACTTTGAATGACAATTGAGCGGTCATACAACACTGTACCCAAATGAAATGGAAAATTTAGAAAAAAAAAAAAGAAATCATGTTTCATAGTTTGTTATAAAATTTTGCAAACAGGTAATTTTTCGCCTTCATTGATATGTGCTGATGAGGTGGCACTGATAGGCACAGATAAGGCTGCCCTGATAGGCACAGATAAGGCTGCCCTGATAGGCACAGATAAGATGGCCCTGATAGGCACAGATAAGGCTGCACTGATGGGGACAGATAAGGCAGGACTGATGGCCACTAATAGGATGGCACCGATGGGCACTGATAGGTGACACCGATGGGCACTGATAGGTGACACCGATGGGCACTGGTAGGTGGCACTGATTGGCACTGGTAGGTGAAACTGATGGGCACTGGTAGGTGACACTGATTGGCACTGGTAGGTGAAACTGATGGGCACTGGTAGGTGAAACTGATGGGCAGCACTGTTGATGAGGCACTGATTGGTGACACTGATAGGTGGGACTGTTGGCAGTGATGGATGGCACAGTGGGCACTGGTAGGTGGCGCTGGTGGGCACTGGTAGGTGGCGCTGGTGGGCACTGGTAGGTGGCACAGGTGGGCACAGATAAGCTGGCAGGAGCTCTCCTTGATCGGGACTGATGTCCCTCTGAGAGCCGCAGGTGATCGGCTTTTTTTTTCTCCTTGCGCTGTCAGCACGAGGAGAAAAAATAGCTGATTACTGGCTCTGTTTACATCACATGAGCAGCTGTCATTGGCTGATAGCTGATCATGTGGTAAGGGGTAGGGATCGACCCCATGCTCAGATCTGTGATCAGCCGAGTCTCATAGACTCGCTGATCACAGATCGCGCCGCGCGCCCTGCAGGGTGCGCACAGGCTGCTTGGGGAGGAAGTCTATTAACGCAAAGTAGGTCTGCGCTGTAGCCGTCATTCGGCTATAGCGTGGATCTGAAGAAGTTAAGTGACTTTGAACGTGGCATGGTTGTTGGTGCCTGATGGTCTGGTGTGAGTACTTCTGCTGATCTACTGGGATTTTCAACCATCTCTCGGGTTTACAGAGAATGAAAAGGAGAAAATATCCAGTGAGCGGCTGTTGTGTTGAAGAAAATGCCTTGTTGTTGTCAGAGGAGAATGGGCAGAGGTGATAAAAAGGCAACAGTAACTCAAATATCCTCTCGTTACAACCAAGGTATGCAGAATACCATCTCTGAACACACAACACATCGAACCTTGAAGCAGATGGACTACAGCAGCAGAAGACCATACCGGGTGCCACTCCTGTCAGCTGAGAACAGGAAACTGAGGCTACAATTGGCACAGGCTCACCAAAATTTGGATAATAGAAGATTGGAAAAACATTGCCTGGTCTGATGAGTCACAATTTCAGCTGCGACATTCAGATGGTAAGGTCAGAATTTGGCGTAAAAAACAAGAAGTTATGTATCCATCCTGCCTTGTATTAATGGTTCAGGTTGGTGGTGGTGGTGTTATGATGTGGGGGATATTTTCTTGGCACACTTTGGACCCCTTTGTACCAACTGAGCATTGTTTAAATGCCACGGCCTACCTGAGTATCGTTGCTGACCATGTCCATCCCTTTATGACTACATAAAGATGGCCTAGGCTTTAAGAAGATTGCCAAGACCCTGAAACTGAGCTGCAGCACGGTGGCCAAGAGCATGCAGGGGTTTAACAGGACAGGTTCCACTCAGAACAGGCCTCGCCGTGGTCAACCAAAGGAGTTGAGTGCACGTGCTCAGCGTCATATCCAGAGGTTGTCTTTGAGAAACAGACGTATGAGTGCTGCCAGCATTGCTGCAGAGGTTGTAGGGGTGGGGTGGGGGGGGGGGGTCAGCATGTCAGTGCTCAGACCATACGCTGCACACTGCATCAAATTCGTCTGCATGGCTGTCGTCCCAGTAGGAAGCCTCTTCTAAAGATGATGCAAAAGAAAGCCTGCAAACTGTTTGCTGAAGACAAGCAGACTAAGGACATGGATTACTGGAACCATGTCCTGTGGTCTGATGAGACCAAGATAAACCTATTTGGTTCAGATGGCGTCAAGCATGTGTGGCAGCAACCAGGTGAGGAGTACAAAGACAAGTGTGTCTCGCCTACAGTCAAGCATGGTGGTGGGAGTGCCATGATCTGGGGCTGCATGAGTGCTGTTGGCACTGGGGAGCTACAGTTTATTGAGGGAACCATGAATGCCAACATGTACTGTGACATACTGAAGCAGAGCATGATCCCCTCCCTTCAGAGACTGGGCCGCAGGGCAGTATTCCAACATGATAATGACCCCAAACACACCTCCAAGATGACCACTGCCTTGCTAAAGAAGCTGAGGGAAAAGGTGATGGACTGGCCAAGCATGTCTCCAGACCTAAACCCTATTGAGCATCTGTGGGACATCCTCAAACGGAAGGTGAAGGAGCGCAAGGTCTCTAACATCCACCAGCTCCGTGATGTCGTCATGGAGGAGTGGAAGAGGACTCCAGTGCCAACCTATGAAGCTCTGGTGAACTCCATACCCAAGAGGGTTCAGGCAGTGCTGGAAAATAATGGTGGCCACACAAAATATTGACACTTTGGGCCCAATTTGGACATTTTCACTTAGGGGTGTACTCACTTTTGTTGCCAGCGGTTTAGACATTAATGGCTGTGTGTTGAGTTATTTTGCGGGGGCAGCAAATTTACTCTGTTATACAAGCTGTAGACTCACTACTTTTGCCAATCGATTTGGAATTCCAAATCGTGGTGTGTGAATGGAGCCTTAAAGCGGAACTTCTCCCAAAAGAAGAAGTTCTGCTTTTCTGCCTCCTCTCCCCCTCCCCTCCTATATCACTTTTGGATCCTTTTTAATTTTTTTGTGGCGGTGGGTACCTAGTTTTGACAGGTACCCACTCCCTCTTGCTAGGTGCTAAAAAAAAGGTGGCAAAAAGACCAGGGGCTTCAGCCCGAAGTCCAAGGGCGGGCGGGCGGGCGGTAGTGGCGCATGTTTTTTTGGCTGGGCAGTGGGGTTGTGTGGCGGGGGTAAGCTCACTTGCTGGTTGCTGCCTGGCTTACCAGTGCCCATCGATGCTGACCACTAAACTCACCTGCCTGATGCACTGACCTACCTGAAATACATACAGTGACCTACCTACCTGCACTGACCTACCTGACTACATACACTGACCTACATACACTGATGGTAGTGACACCCACTGACCTACCTGACCAGAAGACTTCATGTGTCCTGCAGCAGCAGCTCAGCTCAGCCGTGGTGTGCGGTGCACCCATCATCACAGCAGGCAGCCAGAGGAGGAGAGTCGAGCGGGGATCTCACAGTGGCGCAGCGGGCGCATTGTAATTCCCGCCTTTTGGAGCCTGCAGCGCCTATAATGGACATCAAACATCCCTCGCTCCCGCCATTGGACCAGTGGGACGTCCATCATAGGCGCTGCAGGCTCCAGAAGGCGGGACCTGCTATGTGACTCGGCCGCACTCTGCGGCGCTCGGGATCAGATCGGTCACCGTTCGGCGGCGCTCGGGGCTACTAATACAGTTATGAATCCCTGAGACCCGGGGCTTTTCGGGGACCCATTCGGAGCTCCAGCCCCCCCTCCCGACGCCACTGGCTGCGGGACCATTCACAAAGTACAGTGTACAGTGGGAGGCCTGCTGTTAGCCCTGGTTCACATTGATGCAATTTGGCATGCGATTTGACATGTCAAATCGCATGCCAAATTGGCAGCAATTGCCAGGAATGGCAGCATTTGCGACGCTGCACCGATTCCCAAAAGTAGTTTCTGTACTACTTTTCGCAATTTCAGAGTGCGATTTCCATTGACATCTGTGCAGAAACCCACACAGATGTCACTGAAATCGCCCCCGAAGTCTGGACTGACACGCGGTAAATGAAATCGTGCGATTTCAGCTGAACTCTCACGATTTAATTCCCGATGTCAGTGTGAACCTGGGCTTAGGCTGCAAGGAGTCACAGCCGGCTTCTCTTAGTAAACATGCTGGGAACCCAAAGACCGGCGAAGGACTGACCTGGGTGAGGACGGCACTGCTGGATCCTTGGACAGGTACAGGTAGTGTCCTAAAGTCACCAGCTACAGTATTTGTAATTGCTGACTTTTTTTTTTTCATACAGACTGAAGATCCGTCTCCTATATTCCCAAAGATCAGCAGCCATGCTAGTACATGTAGTCCACAGCTTTAAGACCCCTTTCACACTGAGGCAGTTTTCAGGCGTTTTAGCACTAGAAATAGCACCTGAATACTGCCTCCCATTCATTACAATGGTAGCATTCACACTAAGGTTGCCACCTGTCCGGGATTCACCCAGACAGTTCAGGTTTGGAATCATGTGTTCGGGTTTCAGACCACCTGAAACCCGGACACATTATTCAGACCAGACTGTGGCTTTCCAGCGGGGTTGCTGGCTGCAGTTGTGTAAACCTAGAGTGTCTGTTACACTCTCTTTCACACTGCCCAAGCCAGCACTAACAATTACCCCTCCCCCACTGAGGGGAGAGGAGAAAGGGCTGGACCTGCTCCTCATCCTCGCGCCACTACAACTCCGTGTCTGCCCACACTCCAGCAGCCTCAGATACATCTGCATAAGAGGTGCTGACTGCCAAGGGGTGAGTGAGCTCACCATCCATCCCTGTCTGTGACTGAATCCCCCCCCCCTTCTCTCTCCTGCCTCTGAGTGAGTACACTAAGGTAAATCAGGGTTCCCCTTTACACCAGAGGCCACAGTGTACCCCCTTACATCAGAGTCCTCAGTGTTCCCCCTTAGATCGGGGGTTCCCAGAGTTCTCCCTTACATCAGAGTCTGCAGAGTCCCCCCCTTACAGTGAAAGGGAACTCTGCGAGTTCAAATGTAAAAGGGGAACTCTGTGGACTCTGATGTAAAGGGGGACGATGTAAATGTCATTTGATTAATATATGTATAATTCATACTATAAAAAGAGATTGCTGTGCGCCGCTAAAGTGTTTGACTTGAAGAAAGGGTGGCAACCCTATTTCACCCCGGGGGGTGCACTTGCTGGACGTTTGGAGCATTTTTGGGGCGGTTTGGGAGCACTGTATACACGCTACCAAAATGCCCCTGCAATGAATGGGCAGCGCTCCTGAAGCGCCTGAAAAGTGCTTCCAAAGCGCCGCAACACAGGAGTTTTCAACCCCTTCCGTGGGGTTAAAAGGGCCCCGCTAGTGGCTGAAAATCACTGCTTAACCGCTTCAGCCCTGGAAGATTTTACCCCCCTTCCTGACTTTTTGCGATTTGGCACTGCGTCGCTTTAACTGACAATTGACCAAACAAAATTGATGTCCTTTTTTTGACCACAAAATGTTTTTTGGTGGTATTTGATCACTTCTGCGGTTTTTGTTTTTTTGCGCTATAAACAAAAAAAGAGCGACAATTTTGAAAAAAAAAACGCAATATTTTTTACTTTTTTGCTATAATAAATACCCCCCAAAAATATATAAAAAAATATTTTTTTCCTCAGTTTAGGCCGATACGTATTCTTCTACATATTTTTGATTAAAAAAAATCGCAATTAGCGATTATTGATTGGTTTGCACAAAAGTTATAGCGTTTACAAAATAGGGGATAGTTTAAAGGCATTTTTATTATTATTATTTTTTTACTAGTAATGGCGGTGATCTGCGATTTTTATTGGGACTGTGACATTATGGCGGACTCGACGGACAATTTTGACACATTTTTGGGACCATTGCCATTTTTACAGCGATGAGTGCTATAAAAATGCATTGGTTACTGTAAAAATGTCACTGGCAGAGAAGGGGTTAACACTAGGGGGGTGATCAAGGGGTTAATGTGTTCCCTCGTTTGTGTTCTAACTGAAGGGGGGAGGGGACTGTTATAATGGAAGAGATAGTTCGCTGTTCATACTCTGTATGAACAGACGATCTGTCACTTCTCCCCTCAGAGAACCGTAAACTGTGTGTTTACACACACAGATGCCAGTTCTCCATGTGCCCAAGCGATCGTGGGTGATCGCGACCGCCGTGCATTCGCATCGGCTCCATGGGTGAGCAGGGGACGTGCGCCCCTAGTGGCCACAGGGCGAAGCGACGTTACATAACGTCGTTTCACCCAGCCGAGCCATTCTGCCGCAGTACAACTGCGGCGGCTGGTCGGCAAGTGGTTAAATAGCGCTAAAGCGCCACTAAAAGGAGTGGCACTTTAGCGATGCAGCGGCCCCAGGCTGAAAAGGGTCTCACTTGTAATATTCTGCTGTTACGCCAATAGCATAGCTCCCAACTGTCTTTGATTTGGAGGGACTGTCCCTGATTTGGAGCAATGTCCCTCTGTCCCTCATTCCTCCTCATTTGTCCCTCATTTTGGTCTGATCTATATAGTTGTATATAAAATACACTTTTTATCTTTCAAAAAGTGTTCCCCAGTGCTAAACCTTTCATCCAACTTCTAAATCGCAGCATTTGTACATTTTAAAAGACAATATAAAGGAGTAGTAGTGGTAAGAAAAAGTCCTTGTGCATTTAATTAACCTTTTTTTTGTTAATTCTCCTTTAAGGGGGTGTGGCAGGGGGCGTGTCCTATGCCTACATACGTTTGAAAGTAGGTGTCCCTCATTCCCATCTCAAAATGTTGGGCGATACGCCAATAGACTTTTGTTCAAGACTACTGATTATCCACCTGCTGATGATTAAGTTGGCTACACACCCAGCCAGGCCAGCCAGCCAGGCAGCTCATTCTATTTAAGCTGAGATCACTCCCATAGGGTTTGCCTGAGCAACATCTACTGTTCCCAATGTTAGTTCCCCAAGCAGATGCTTAATGATCCCTGTGGTTCCTAATGGTCCTGGCTTCCTGATAATATTTTTTGTGACCCCCCTATACTCCCTAGTGTTCTATGTTCTGAGAGACCCCTAGTGACCCCGATATTCCTAGTGTTCCTAATGTCTGTTTGCAAGTGTCTTCCAGTGTGATCCCCAAGTCTCCCAGACTATCCCCTTCTCTGTGGTTCCTGTTTTCAATCGGTATCCGTGGATCGGTTTTGTACTTTGAGCGTTCTAGTGTCCCAGTGTCTCTGTTTCCTTTGTGTACCTTCGCTAGTGTTCGGGAATCTTTGTGATCCCCTGTGAGTTTCAGCCTGCCTTTCATTAGGCTGCTTTCACACTGGGGCGGTGCGGGGCGGCGACGGTAAAGCAGCGCTATATTTAGCGCTGCTTTACCATCGTTTTAGCCGCGGTATGCGGCCGCTAGCGGGGTGGTTTTAACCCCCGCTAGCGGCCGCAAAAGGGTTAAAAACCTCCGCAAAGCGCCGCTGCAGCGGCGGTTTGCGGGCGGTATCCCCGCGGTTTCCCATTGATTTCAATGGGAAGGAGCGGTATAGGAGCGGTAAATACACCGCTCCTTCACCGCTCCAAAGATGCTGCTAGCAGGACTTTTGTTGCGGTCCTGCTAGCGCACCGCTCCAGTGTGAAAGCCCGCCGGCTTTCACACTGGAGTGAATGGGGCCGGTTTTTTCAGGCGGTATACAGGCGCTATTTTTAGCGCCGTACCGCCTGAAAACCGCCCCAGTGTGAAAGGGGCCTTAGAGTAGTGGCATCCCTGACCTCCAAAGGCCTCAGGCCTCATGCACATTGGACGTTATAAGAACGTTCTAAAAACGGCAGTAGCCAGGGCCGGTGCTACCACTAGGCAAACTAGGCTGCATTGATGGGCGCTGGTAGGCTGCATTTGATGGGCGCTGGTGAGGCTGCATATGATGGGCGCTGGTGAGGCTGTATTGATGGGCGCTAGTGAGGCTGCATTTGATGGGCGCTGGAGAGGCTGCAATGATGGATGCTGGTGAGGCTACATTTGATGGGCGCTGGTGAGGCTGCATTTGATGGGCGCTGGTGATGCTGCATATGATGGGCGCTGGTGAGGCTGCATATGATGGGCACTGGTGAGGCTGCATATGATGGGTGGTAGTGAGGCTGCATTTGATGGGCACTGGTGATGCTGCAATGATGGGCGCTGGTGAGGCTGCATTTGATGGGCGCTGGTGAGGCTGTATTTCATGGGCGCTGGTGAGGCTGCATTTAAAGGGCGCTTCATTAAAAAGGTGGGGTTTACATGGCAGGGAAAAGGGAGTGGCACCGAGGGGGGCAGCAAAATGAGTTTTCGCCTAGGGTGTCAACAATCCTTGCACCAGCCCTGGCAGTAGCTTTGTAGTGAGTTTTTCAACTTTTTTTGCAAAAGCGTTTTTTAGCATTAGCGTTTTTTAGTGTGTTTTTTTTAATATTTTTTATCCATTGGGAAAAAAAACGTTGGTGAGCTGCGTTTTTTAACATTTATCTGCATTTTTAGGCGTTTTTTTTTGATGTTTGAGAGTTTTTACAGCTGAAAAACGCCTCTCGTAACCAGGGCAGTTTTTAAGGCAGGGCAAAAGGGGCAGCTGCCCTGGGCCCTGTCATTG
Organism: Lithobates sylvaticus; assembly: GCA_028564925.1. Lineage (NCBI taxonomy): Eukaryota > Metazoa > Chordata > Amphibia > Anura > Ranidae > Lithobates > Lithobates sylvaticus. Next base: position 173,341,765 of record CM053038.1, read on the forward strand.
TTGTGGGGCCCAAAGCAGCTGCCTCATACTTGCCAACTATCCTGGTTTAAATTCCCTCATCCCTTGAGGTTTTAGTCCTGTGCTGTGTGCCAATATCTCAGTGTGAAGTGCTGCTACAAATGCTGCCCAGCTCTGCCCTATTGTTGTGTACAGATGACTCACCTGCAGACCCTGTGTTTACATGTAAATTACTGGCATTCATATGTAAATAGCAGAGGCCGGTGGCATTGATATGTAAATAGCAGAGGCCAGCGGCGTTGATATGTATATCATGCCCCCCCTAAGGTCATATCCACAGTAATCTCTAACAACCAATAAACAAGCAGAATCATGTGCTGTAACCTCTAGCAACTAATCAGTAAGCCGTAATGTGTGCTGTAACCTCTAGCAACCAGTCGGTGAGCGGTAATGATACACTGTAACCTCTGGCAACCAATCGCAAAATCTGCTTGCTCTGATTCAGTAAACTGATTTTGAGTCTGCTATTTATTGTATGTCTCAGAGCAGGTGGAGAGCAAAACTGCATGGGGGGGGGGGGGGTTGCCCGGGCCCAAGAGAAGTTTTGCCCAGGGTCCAATCAATTTTAAAGACGGCCCTGCTCGTAACCCACTAGTTTTGGTCTTTTTTTACAGCCAAAAAACGCCCCAGCCAAAAACAGTTGATAACAGCCTAAGGGGGTTATTTACGAAAGGCAAATCCACTTTGCACTTGTAGTTTACACTTGTAGTGCAAAGTGTACTTGAAATTGCACTGAAAGTGCACTTGGAAGTAAAGTCACTGTAGAGCCAAAGGGGACATGCAAGGAAAATAATTTTTTTTTTTTTTTTAGCTTGCACGTGATTGGATGATAAAATCAGCAGAGCTTCCCCATCATTTCAGATCTTCCCCTTAGATTTACAGCGACTGCACTTCCAAGTGCAATTTCAAGTGCACTTTGCACTTGTAGTGAAAAAGTGGATTTGACTTTTGTAAATAACCCCCTATGTGTGCATGGACACATAGGATAACATGCTAGAGAGTTTATTAACTGTAGAAAATAAAAACGTTGCCAAAAACTGCAGCTGTAAAAACATCCAGTATGCATAAGGTCTAATGGTGACCTCCAGAGTCAGGGAGAGCTGACATCTTTCCTCGTAGTGTGGGTTATTAGGCATGGTGGGTGTATTGGAAGTTGGAAAACATGGGTGCCAGTCACTTTTTGGAATGCAAGAAAAGAGATTCATTGTCTTTTAAATAGAACAGAGAGGGTTAGGGCCAGGACACCCTTAGGCAGATGCAATAGGAATTAGTAGACTTTGAAACAAAGAATAGGCAAATAGCTATACAGGTAGAGGGACTTTAAGCTGGATGCAGCAACGGTATTTGTAGAACTGCTGTCTCCTATGGCAACTGAACTTTGAACAGTCAATAGAGATCCACACACGTAACTCACAGTAACCCGTTATAGATCTTTTCTCACAGTATCCCACTATAGATCTTCGCTCACTGAGCTCCCGGTCTCTCACTAGACTTCAAAATCCCAGATGTCACTTGATCCCCCAAGCTCATCCACAGCTAACCTGCTGGAAACTCCTCAAGCTTCACCCACACTAATCCACTGGGTCCCTGGCTTGGCACTGTGCTGAACTTTTCCACTTCTTCACCGTACCCGGCTGGTGAAAAGGCTGCTTTGGTACTTCTTCAGACTTCCATACACTGGCATCTGATAATATGAATTGTCCCTTGCTGGCAACTATTCCTCCCTTTACCTCTGGCCTTGATCATCACTTGCCCCTGGCAACAGGAGTGGCAACTGCATCTTCCCCCCAATTGGTGGCATCTCAGGGTAGCAGTGGGTTGGGGGCTCAGATGGTTGGGGGCTCCAGCAGGCAGTGTCTGGCTTCGGTGGGTTGCAGGCTCCGACAGCAGCAGGCTTCTATGGACGAATGGCGGGGTCCTGTGTCTTCTGTGCGGCTCCTCCCTTTTTCTCCTAGGCGTCCAATAGGATCACCTGTCCTTTCAGCCAATCGGGTGACGGATATCAAATCTGCTTCCCGATTGGTCAGGAGGAGGATCAGTGTTGCAACAGTGAATATTAATGTGCAGTTGCAACACACCTGGGTGGGCTACGGACACAATGCTCTGTGCCCCAAGCCCGTCCTATTTTGAAGCCTATTAGAGCCTCTGGCTCTAATCAGTGCTGCAAAAAACACACCCCGCCCAGGAATTCATGCGCCCGGCATCCTGAAAGGATAGGGAGGGCGGCGGCATAGATAGGGGGGGCCCCAGATGTATTAGCCCTATTTGTGAGATTCCCGTGGAAGCTGGAAATCACTGTAATAAGCACTGCTACTTCAGTGATCTCCACTCACTTCTGGGTTCCGTGCTAAGCAGCTTCCCTACTGCATTGTGAACATAGTAGGCCTCTTGCTTAGCCCAGGCACCATTCAGGGAACACTTTACATTTTCTCATTGAATACAAAGCATTCTCTGATTGGATAAGGTGGAGAGATGTTGTAATGGCTCCACAATTTCTACCTCGTCCAAATCAGATAACATTTTGGATTTGTTGAGAAAATAGAAAAGTGTTCCCATGCTGAGCGGCCAACCCCCCTGTGTTCTATATATAGCATTACAGCCCTTTGGTGTGGGACACAGGAGCCAATGGTAATGACTGTAAGGAGTGGTGTCTACTACAGTGGTTTCCAGCATCCAGGGGATCCCACAAGCTTGATATATGAATACTTACTCAATCTGTAATTGTAAAAATTGCCATATCTGGAATTAATCTTTAAGTGAATGCAGATATCAAAGATCTAACTACCCAAGTCCGCTCTGTTTGCTGCAGATAGAGATAGGGGCAGAGTCCTTAATCTTTTTCACCCTGTGCCAAATCATTTGTAATAATATCAGTCACTCTAACATAGCCAGGTCCTTGACCTAACCTTTCTCTGTAGCACACCCTCGAATGAGCCACAAATTCTATAAGCCCTCTGAGACTGGTTTATTTCCCAGGTTATTTGATATACCACCTCTACTGCTCTGACACACCCATATTCACTAAGATATAAAAAAAAAACAAGTGAGTAGGACACTGTATATATAATAGACTCAAACTGATCAAATAAAGGCAGAGTAACACAAACGGTGAACAAAGATGCACCAACCCGTAGAGGGTTCTTTACTATAAGAGCAGCAAGGATGTGGAATTCCCTTCCACAGGCGGTGGTCTCAGCGGGGGACATCAATAGTTTCAAGAAACTATTAGATAAGCACCTGAACGACCGCAACATACAGGGATATACAATGTAATACTGACATATAATAACACACATAGGATGGACTTGTGTCTTTTTTCAACCTCGCCTACTATGTAACCCCTGTTCCTATACAGAGACCTTCTATACTAAAGCTGCGTGCCAAGAGAAACAAATAAAAAGGGTACCTGGGTCCAGGTTTTACCATACACCCGATCTGCTTAAACTGTAATGGGATCACAAGGAGTGCAGTAAGGGCAGCTTGACAAAGGATAGTATAAACCGCTGGAAGCTGCGCTGAAGGGACCTGGCTAGGTTCAAGTCTGCCTGCAGGACTTTACTGTGTAATAAATGAAGAAGTCCTCAAGAGGAAGGGTATGGATTTGGATGTTAAGGACTATGCAAACTTTTATGAGAAAGAATAGGGTAGTCCCAAAAGGATTATTTTTTCCGGCTTTGTTGGGGCCCTTAAGGTGGTGCACTATTGGTGAAACTTGGTGATTCACACCTCCTTTCAGTTAGGAGAACATCTAGAGAGGAGGTGTCTGGTGGAGTTAACTTGCAAAAGAACTCAAACAGTAGTAAAGATACAACAAGTTCAGGGGGAGGGTAAAGGGTAACTCCGGATTAATGGTGCAGTTCTGGATAATTAATATAGTAGTGCTAGGGGTAGACTGAATAGGCTAGGTGATTCAGAAGGGAGCAGGAGTTTCAGTTTCTGCTGTACAGTGCTTGCAATAAATTGACAACCCTATCACCAACCCCCCCCCCCCCCCCTCAGCCATAGGTGTCTGTGATGGAGGGACCCCTTGTGGAATAATGCCTTGAGCTTCGCCAAACCCACCCTGTATTACTGGAGATGCAGAATGGAGACCAGTGAATCCGTTTTGTGCTGCTGGAACGCTGTTTATTAGGGCGCTTGTAGGCAAGTGCTTGGAGAGTTCAGCACTCTACCCTGTATATCTACGCCCTCCTCCGATCTGGCGCCAAGTGCCTCGAACCTCCCCAAGCAGTTTGCAAAGACTTCCTCTTCTCCTCCCGGGCCACTCAGACACCTAGGAACTGTAGTTTACTCCCAGCTGTGGAGTGGTTCCACCTATACATGATGAAACTACACCTCCCATAATCCTCCCCTCAACAGCATCTCTTCCTCCGTTGAGGAAAGAGAAGATATGGCCTCACACTGCCACTGGACTTGATCCAATAAATCTTTTTTTGCCAGTGTCAGAGTATACAGCACACAGAAAAGATAAGCTGTTGACTCGTTTCGCACAATTAAGTGCTTAACCACTTGACCACTGGGCACTTAAACACCCTTAATAACCAGACCAATTTTCAGCTTTCGGTGCTCTCACATTTTGAATGACAATTACTCAGTCATACAACACTGTACCCATTTGAAATTTTTGTCCTTTTTTTCACACAAATAGAGCTTTCTTTTGGTGGTATTTAATCATCGTTGTTTTTTTTTTTTTTTTTTTTTTGCGCTATAAAAGAAAAAAGACAGAAAATTCGGTAAAAAAATGAATTTTTCTTCGTTTCTGTTATAAAATTTAGCAAATTTGTAATTTTTCTTGATAAATTTTGGCCAAAATTTATACTGCTACATATCCTTGGTAAAAATAAGTACAAATTGGGGTATATTATTTGGTCTTTGTGAAAGTTATAGAGTCCACAAGCTATGGTGCCAATCTCTGAAAATTGATCACACCTGAAGTACTGACGGCCTATCTTATTGCTTGAGACCCTAACATGCCAGAAAAGTACAAATACCCCCCAAATTACCCCTTTTTGGAAAGAAGACATTCCAAGGTATTTAGAAAGAGGCATGGTGAGTTTTTTGAAGTTGTAATTTTTTCCCACAATTCTTTGCAAAATCAAGATTTTTTTTCTTTTTTTTTTTTCACAAAATTGTCATATTAGCAGGTTATTTCTCACACACAGCATATGCATACCACAAATTACACCCCAAAACACATTCTGCTATTACTCCCGAGTACGGCGATACCACATGTGTGAGACTTTTACATAGCGTGGCCACATACAGAGGCCCAACATGCAGGGAGCACCATCAGGTGTTCTGGAGCACCCAGGACAATTCTGACATTTTTCTCCTACATGTAAAAATCATCATTTATTTGCTAAAAAATTACATAGAACCCCAAAACATTATATATGTTTTTTTAGCAAAGACCCTAGAGAATACAATGGCGGTCGTTGCAACTTTTTATCTAGCACGGTACTTGCGCAGCAATTTTTCGAACGCGTTTTTTTTGGGAAAAAAAAGTTGTGTGCTTTACAAAAAACAAAACTGTAAATTTAGCCCAATGTTTTTGCATAATGTGAAAGATGAAGTTACGCCGAGTAAATAGATACCTAACATGTCACCCTTCAAAATTGCACACGCTCGTGGAATGGCGCCAAACGTCGCTACTTAAAAATCCCCATAGGCGGAGCTTTAAATTTTTTTTACTGGTTACATGTTTTGAGTTACAGAGGAAGTCTAGGGCCAAAATTATTGTTCTCGCTCCAACGTTCGCAGCGATACCTCACATGTGTGGTTTGAACACCGTTTTCATATGTGGGCGGGACTTACGTATGCGTTCGCTTCTGCATGCGAGCACACGGGACAGGGGCGCTTTACATTTTTTTTTTTTTATTGTTCATTTTACTTTATTTATTTTAGTTTGACACTTTTTTTCCCCCCAAAAATTTTTTTGATCACTTTTATTCCCATTACAAGGAATGTAAACATCCCTTGTAATAGGAATATGGCATTACAGGTCCTCTTTACAGTGAGATATGGGGTCAATAAGACCCCACATCTCACCTCTAGGCTGGAAAGCCTGAAATAAAATTAAAAAACGATCCTGGCTTCGATCGTAGCGAGCATTGCATGGTATCGCATGGTATCGCAGGGTATCGCATGGTATCGCAGAGTATCGCAGGGTATGGCAGAGTATCGCAGGGTATGGCAGAGTATCGCAGGGTATGGCAGAGTATCGCAGGGTATGGCAGAGTATCGCCGGGTACGGCAGAGTATTGCTGGGTATGGCAGAGTATTGCAGGGTATTGCATGGTATCGCAGAGTATCGCAGGGTATGGCAGAGTATCGCAGAGTATGGCAGGGTATGGCAGAGTATCGCAGGGTATGGCAGAGTATCGCTGGGTATGGCAGAGTATTGCAGGGTATGGCAGAGTATGGCAGGGTATGGCAGGGTATCGCAGAGTATGGCTGGGTATCGCAGGGTATGGCAGAGTATCGCAGGGTATGGCAGAGTATCCATCCATCCATGCTCAGCCATCCCTCCATACCCTGCAATACACTGCAGGCTATTGCTGTGTATTGCAGGGTATGGAGGGATGGCTGAGCATGGATGGATGGATCGGTGGCATGCAGAGCAGGCTGTGGGCACTACAGATCCCGCCCACAGCACTGCTGCCACCGATCCCTCCCCCTCTCCTCTCACACTGTACCGATCGGTACAGAGAGAGGAGGGGAGAACAACCGGCGTCATCAAATGACGCCGATTTGCTTACATGTGATCATTTGACGGAGCGATCACGTGGTAAACGGCCGCGATGAGCGGTCGTTTACCGTGATCCGCCGGGTCCTCTGGACCCGGCGATCACGGATGTTCTCGAGTGCACGCCCCAGGGGGCGCGCAAGAGAGGAATTCGGCTATGGGCCGGTTGTAAAGTGGTTAATCATAAGAGGTTGTCGGGAGCTCCTGACTTTATATCAACTGCCACAAACGGCATCACCTGTGCCAATTAGTGCTTCGACTACCTCTGGACAAAGACCTTAGGCCCCTTTCACACTTATACGACTTGTCCCACGATTTGGGACTGCAAAGTAGCATGACAAGTCGTTCCTCATGATTTCCTATGACAGCCATTCATATTAGTACGACTTCAAAGTAGTCCCTGCACTACTTTGGTCCGATTTTGATGCCACTTACACAGGCATTCCTTGAAATTGCAGCGAAATCGCGTGACTTTGAAGTCGCACAAGTGTGAAAGGGGCCTTAGCAAGACTAATTAAATAGCAATGAGCAACAAATATAGGTAAACCAAAAAAAGAATTGACAAAAGACAACATGGTAATACTCAAAAGGAAAAAATGTGTATTAAAACCATCCTAGCAGACAACTGAACTTGCTGGAAGCCCAGCCAGTAAAACCCAACCAAATATGTTTTTAAAAAGAGGGGAGAGGGATGAGGGAAGACGCAGGGTTAAAGGGGAACCCCTGTACCAGAGACACGCATATAAAAAACAGGAAACTATAATATAAAATTATATAAAATAAAAGAAACCGAAGTGCAAACTATGCAGGAGAGCAGTATCCATCAATGTCCCCACTGATCACTCATAAAAGTGTGTGATATCCCATTCATGGTTTAAACCATGTGGTATACAAGTTTTCAGGTGAAAAATCCAGAAAACTTCTCTCCTGCATAGATGGTTATATACATCACCACCCCTTTTATCTCTTCCTCAGTTTCCAATGTCGAACCAATCCAATAAGGACCTAGAAAGTCAATTTTGTTGTTCAGTCATTTAATCGTGTCCACTGTTTGTGACCTCATGGACCATAGCACGCCAGGCTTTTCTGTCCTCCACTGCCTCCCGGAGCTTTTCTGTCCTCCACTGCCTCCCAGAGCTTTTCTGTCCTCCACTGCCTCCCATTGTTTCGATGATGCTATCTATCCATCTCGTTTTCTGTCATCTTCTTCCCTTCCATGGTTCCCATCATCAGGGTCTTTTCCAATGAGTCCTCTCTTTGCATTAGGCGGGCAAAGTATTTGATTTTCAGCTTCAGGATCTGGCCTTCCAGTGAATATTCATGGTTGATTTCCTTTAAGATTGACTGGCTTAATCTTCTTGCCGTCCAAGGGATTTTCAAGAGTCTTCTCAAACACCATAGTTCAAAAGCATCAATTCTTCGGCATTCAGCCTTCCTTAACCGCTTAAGGACCGCCTCACGCCGATATACTTCGGCAGAATAGCATGGCTGGGAAAAATTGCGTACCTGTCTCTTTAAGAGCCCAGCCGTGGGTCACGCATGCGCCGCCGGTGGCACACTCGCAACCCGGTCCTGAGCTCCATGACCACGGCGGCGGGACCAGCGGACCCAATCGCCGCTGGTGTCCCGTGATCGGGTCACAGAGCTGACACATGTCACACTTAACCCCTCCCCGCCCCCTAGTGGTTAACTCCTTCACTGCCAGTGACATTTACACAGGAATCAGTGCATTTAAATAGCACTGATTGCTGTATAAATGATAATGGTCCCAAAAATGTGTCAAAAATGTCCAATGTGTCCGCCATAATGCCGCAGTCACAATAAAAATCACTGATCGCCGCCATTACTAGTAAAAAAAAAAATATTAATAAAAATGCTATAAAAACGATCCCCAATTTTGTAAACGCTATAACTTTTGCGCAAACCATTCAATAATCGCTAATTGCAATTTTTTTTACCAAAAATATGTAGAAGAATACGTATCGGCCTAAACTGAGGAGAAAAATGTTTTTTTATATATTTTTGGGGGATATTTATTATAGCAAAAAGTAAAAAATATTGCATTTTTTTCAAAATTATTTTTGTTTATAGCACAAAAAATAAGAACCGCAGAGGTGATCAAATACCACCAAAAGAAAGCTCTATTTGTGGGAAAAAAAGGACGTCAATTTTGTTTGGGAGCCACGTCGCACGACCGCGCAATTGTCAGTTAAAGCGACGCAGTGCCGAATCGCAAAAAGGGGCCTGGTCCTTTGGTTGCAAATTGGTCCGGGGCTGAAGTGCTTAATGTCCAACTTTCGCACTCATAGGTTACTACTGGAAATACCATAGCTTTTGACTATATGGCACTTTGTCGGTAGGGTGATGTCTTTGCTTCTTATAATGTTGTCTAGGTTTGCCATTGATTTCCTCACAAGAAGCAAGCGTCTATTTCATGGCTACTGTCACCATCTGCCGTGATCTTGGAGCCTAGGAAGATAAAATTTGTCAATCTGTTAAGAAAGTCAACAGGGACATAGCAAATGAACATGCTAGGACACGGTGTCCCACAATAACAGTCTTCTGAAGTTCATCTTGGCTCTTTTTTTTAAAGGAGCCTGTATGCAGAGCACCTGGCTGACCATATTACACTTGCAGCCCTGCACAATACATTAGAGCCTGAGCCCTGCAGTTCAGGAGCCTCCAGAAAGGCAAGATAAAGACAGATTCATATAATTTTGCTAGCTGTGTTTAAAATGCATTTACTGTGTTTTTTTTTTTGTTTTTTTTTGAGGAATACATAACTGGATTAAATGATGGTCTGTTCTATCTGCCTGAGGTTCGGTGATAGATGAGCATCATTGACAGCCAAACAGTTGACTTTATTTTGTACTGTCAGTAAATGTACTGACAGCTAGCAATTATGGTGTCTAGACAACCAAATCAGTAAATGGCGGTCTATAGCCAGTTCACCTTGTGTGCATCAGTAGTATACCAAGACTTCAACTGGCTTTGCCTTTGAAAAACTCATAGTGATCATTTAAAATCCTTAAAAATGATCCTCAAGGCCATAAAAGGATACTTGAAAATGCAGTATTAATTGTTGTCAGCTATTTCACTTTTAAGCCTTCAGTGTCCAGCAAGGTGACCTTACCCTATGGCCACTCTTCAGGTTTTAAATTTGTGACAGTTTAAATTGCCTTTTTTTTAATCTATACAACTGAACATAAAGATTATCTCTGGGCCACACTAAAGCTGGCCATACATTGGTAGATTTTTGTACAAATGCTCATACAAAAAAACTCAACAGTACATTCGATATTGCCTACAGAGACATGACAAATGTTGTTTGAAAGTTCTTCAAAATTTTGCTTGCTTTTAGCATTCGATTTTGGAATTAATGTAATTTTCTTAACATAAAAACTCATACTAATTTATTCATTCAAGAAAATTTTTCCATCCTGCTCCTTCCAATTATTGGGGGGGGGGGGGGGGGGGTTCTGGATTTAATAAGTATTTGTGTATAATAGAACTCCCCACTTATCTGGTCATGTCCTGTGCTTTCATCTATTTTTATTAAAATTATATGTATCATCTCTCAGATTATGTTAATATTCATTTCCTTATGTCTCTTTTCCTTTATACACCCAAGGTCCAGTATACTGAAAGTCTGTTTTTGATGTTTTTATTCAATCGATCATGTCAACTTTCCTGATGAAGCCTTTTAGGCGAAACATGTAGAAGTTTGTTGAACATCAGATCATATATAAATGAATGTTGCATTGTCTCTGTCTGCTATAGGAATAGGTGTATGTACCCAGGACTGTAGATAACATGTACTCTCATTTATTTTTATATATTTTGTATAATTTTTTCAATAAAAGTATTTAAAATTTAATCTGTTCTCTAAAAAATAATTTGACTATATTCAAAAAGTACCTCTAAAATCCCATATCCTTATTCTTGTTAATATTCAATTTCAAAGGGATGTCGGTACCTTCATTAAAATTATTGATGGGTTAATTGACCTCCAACCACACCTTCAATTATTACAATTCTTACTAGTCGAAAACAAATGCCGATTTTACTTCACTAGAAAAACAATGAATGTTCCAAGAACAAAAAAAATGATACTAGTGTTTGGCCAATTCAACGCCTCCTACCACCTATAAAAAAACAAAAAGTCTAAGTCAGTGGTCACATGGCCCATCAGACCTTTTTTTCTGGACTGCATTCAGTTTCCCACATCAATGCCTGGGTGATGTAAACACTTCTCTTTGGCTGTCTAGTGGTGGGGTCTTCTCAGACACTTGATGTTTCGTGGCATGGTGATGTCACAGTCGAGGGGCAGCAACAAGGCAGGTCAGTCAGTGTTGGGCCCCAACTCTAGAGCTGTATCATCAGTTTCCAATCCTACAAGAAGCAACGGTCATGGATGGCAGACTCGGGTTTGGTAAAAAAAAATAAAGAATGTGATAAGAGTGGGTGGGAGGGGATTGGAGGCCATATTTGCCCTGAGTTTTAGATTGATGGGATAAACTTGAGGGAAAATGTTTGGCGTACTTTGATCTGTTGATTATTAGACCATTTGGATTACATTGCCTCTTGGGTTAGGAATTTGGGTGTGGATTTGGGTGTGCTGATGCATCCCCCTTATGTATGGTTGGATCAACTCTAGACCAGACTTAACCACTTCAATACCGGGCATTTTAACCCCCTACCTGCCCAGGCCAATTTTCAGCTTTCAGCGCTGTCGCACTTTGACAATTGTGTGGCCATGCAACACTGTACCCAAACTAATTTTTTATAATTTTGTTCACACAAATAGAGCTTTCTTTTGGTTGTATTTAAATATAAAAAAAATATGATTCTGTTATAATATTTCCAAATAGATAATTGTTCTTCATAAATTCAGCCCAAAATGTATTCTGCTACATTACTTTGGTGAAAATAACCCAAATCAGTGTATATCAGTGGAGTAACTAGAACCTTCAGGGCCCCGATGCAAGAAACCATGAAGGGCCCCCCTGACCCCCGGACAGAGTCCCTTCCTCCAAGCCCGGTGGCGGAACAACAGGGCCCGGTCGCAAGTGGGTGGCTGCATATAAAGGAACTGATTTCTTCCTTTCCCCCGCTTCTCCTCCTCTCCCTCCCGCAGGCATTCAACGGTTGCAGGAGGAAAATGGAGAGATCGATTCCTTTATGTCAGTGTTTCTCAATTTTTTGTAGTCGGGGCACCCTTGAAGTATACCCCTAGGTGAATGGGACTGCACTGCAACCACCCTGCAACTGTGTGCATTGCATGCAGTTGCAGCATATCGATGACGCATTTAAGGGGTTAAAACAGGCGGTCAGGAGGCAACATATTGCCTCTTTACCGGCTGTCAAATGCCTCTGAAAAAAGTATTTTTTTTGCTGGTACTATGAACAAGCAAGAAATAAAGATCAGTTCCGATTGTACACATATATGGGGGTCAGGATTAAATGTGCATACATACATGTAAACACACATGATTGGTGTTTCTGTGAGTTATTAGAATAATCTCTAATGTGTAAAGATGTTGAGCCTTCGATATGTGAAACGTCGTCGTTGGAGATGTTACCATGACGACAACGTTTTTGTCATCTTCGTCCATTGAACTGTGTCGGCACAGATTGAGGGACGGTAGATGACATTGAGGAGGTTTTCGACCTGTTAGATTTAGTGTATACACAATAAGGTGCAGTGATATAAGTATTGTTATTATTATATCATTTTTTACCATCGGTCTATCTATATGCACGCTCTTCCAGAAATGTTTTTTTGTCCCTAAAGAATTTTTTATCTTTCTTGATTAGTATTTCTTTGCTATATTTTTCAAAATGTTCTTTGAGTTGTTTCTCTAATTGATCATATAAAGTGTGTGTTTTAAATTTTATCAGCTGAGTATTCAGGGCATCGATTTTGACGTTGAGCTCTGAAATTCTCTTCTAATATTCTTGAATTAATATCATCAGGTCAAGAGAACATTTTTTAAGAACTTTTTCCCAGGCATTTTTGAAGTCCGGTTCAATCTTCTCAAAAGATGGGAAGATTTGGACATGGAGTCCAAAAGGGTTGATGTTTTTCCTTCGGTAATCTTCAAAAGATTTGATATGCCAAAATAGGGCTGCCTTTTTCTCAACTAAGTGGGTAAGGTTGAGAAAGGCAAATTTGATCTCAGATTCTAAAAGCTCATTGGTGTCAAATTCTTTGATGGTTTTAGACATTAAAATATCCCAGTCTTCACCCAAGTATTCTGCCACGATTTGATACAACTAGAATCCAAAGGGCAGGGTCACCTTATAGGGAAGATTCTTTCCCAAAGATTCCCCTAGGTCTGTGTATGATGCAAATCTCTAATGCTGAATACAATAGGATATACAAATATATAAAAACATTCAACAAATTGTTTTATTGATACTGTAAACACACATCGCCAATACCTCATTTGAGGGGATTTGTGGGCGGTAAACCCAATGGAAAATTGATTCAATAAGGCAGGGATTGGCTGTGTGTGTATTTAGTGTAAGGTATTTAGTAAGAGGCATGGCGGTCTTTCAAAATTTTAATTTTTTGGCATAATTTTTGGGAAAATTTAAGAAATAAAAAACAAAAAATGTGTTACGTCCAGAGGGCAAAGATGAACGAGTGTTGGTTTTCCTAGATCTGGAAAAAGCGTTTGATTCAGTTGATTGAAAATATATGCAGGCAGTTTTACAACGCATGGGCTTTGGTGAGATATTTTTAAAATGGATTAGTTTATTGTATGATTATCCAATGGCTGCCAATAAATCAAATGGTAGACTGTCAGAGTCCTTTCCAGTTGGCCGTGGGACTAGGCAAGGTTGCCCCCTATCGCCTGGGCTGTTTGCCCTTAAAATGGAGCTGATTGCTGTGGTCCTGCGGCCCTCCTCCTTAGTGAAGGGTGTAAGGGTGGGTACCTTGGTAGAGAAGATGGCGCTATATGCTGATGATGTGGTGTTATTTTTGGATTACCCTGCCATGTCTCTGCCTCAGGCCTTGTCCATTTTAGACCATATTGCCACTTTTTCTAGGCTGTGTGTCAACTGGCATAATTCTTCCCCTGAGTAAGGATGTCTGCCAATCGGCTATTGTATCCACACCTCTCCGTTGGGTATCTAAGGTCAAATATCTGGGGCTTACCATTACTAATTTGGTTTCAGATTTTATCCGGTTGAATGTAACACCTATTTTTAAACAAAAGATTGGTGCCTGGTGGAATCTTCTATATGAAGCGTTGACCCATTTGGTCCAAGTTGCCCTATGTCCTAACTACATCTATTTGGTCAGTTCTACGTGCTTGGGTAATTGCTCATGGAGAGGAATTTGGGGGTCCCTTCCCACTCTCGCTCCACGCTCCTCTGTGGAGAAACCCTAATCTGCCCCACTTTTTTGCTTTTGAAGATCCAGTTGTCTGGACACAATTTGGGACTAAAAGATTAGTGATATCACCACAAATTGGCAGTTGAAATCTTTTGACGAACTGCAGTCTCTATACCAGCTACCAATTTTTTTTCGTTCTATACAGTTAAGACACGCTTACCAGGTGCTATTTGGACATGCTAGAGATCCATTCTCAGTGTCTGCCCTCAAATCCATGTTAAGGATGGATGGTCTTCATATAAGCCTCCTACATGTTTTATTTGTGTATTGTACTTGTTTATTTAAAATGATAAAAATAATCTACCTAAAAAAATTAATAAAGATTTGCACCATTGTTTCCCTTTTTCTTTACATACTTTCTCCAGTGCAGTACAGTGTCATCATATAACTGGTGTGGCGGTGATCAGGGATACTGACTGGTGACAGTACGAAACATTTTTTATTAAATTATTTTTTCTTTTTTTTTTTTAACACACTGTGACCAAAGAAATATAATGTTACCATAGTAACATTGTACTACTCTGGGGAAGTAAACAGGGTTTTTTCACACATTATGTTTGTTTATAGCAGTGAATTACATTGCTATAAGAAAGCATTTTAATGAATGAAACTGAATCATTCCATCTGTTTTGTTGTGATTAGCTGTGATTGGTCAAAGCTAATCACATGGTACAGATGGGCTGTGATTGGCCCTGTCTGTACCATGTGATGAAATTGACTAATCACAGCTAGCAACACAATTGTACACAATGAATGGCATGAAAGGAAGCCATCTATTGTGTACAACTGTCATGTGACCTGCTGTGATTCATTGCAGCGATCACATGGTACAGGCAGCAAGCCGGTACACTGATCAGTCATCAGCTGTGTCCCATGGACATGGCTGGTGACAGATTGCACGCTGCAGCGCTTCCTAGTAGGACATCCGGATGGGAAAGCCGGGCCGTCATTTGTCTATAGGCCGGGTGGGAAATGGTTAAAGTTGTTCTAAAGGCTGAAGGTTTTTTTTCCTTTATGCATTCTGTGCATGAAGGTAGAAAACCTTCAGTGTGCATCTCCTCCCACATCCCCCCTTCCTTACCTGATCCTAAGGCCGATCCAGTGATGTATATGAGAGCAGCAGCTATTCCGAGCCTCTCTCTTCTCATTGGCTGAGACACAGCAGTGGGAGCCATTGGCTCCCATTGCTGTCATTCACAGCCAGTGGGGGGGGGGGGGGGGTCATGCTCTGTGTGTCTTATGGACAAACGGCAGCTTAGGAGCGAGGGTGGCCCCAGAGCAAGCAGAGGTGGGGGACCCGAGAAAAGGCAGATCGGGGCTGCTCTGTGCAAAACCATTACATAGAGCAGGTATCGGTGCTGGGCTCAGCCCCTCCTTCTCAATGCTGGCCGCTCAGCTGTCAGCTTATTGCCAGCTCCTATCTCTCCACAGTGACTCACCTGTTGATGATATCCTGCTCGTCAGTCCTGCCTACTTAAGCCGTCCAGTCCAGATGATCTCTGCCCTAGTCTTGGTCACATCCCTAGAGAAGCTCTCCTGTTATCCTCTTAAAGACTTGCTTGGCTGACATTCCTTCTGTCTCCAGATCCTGCTTGCTGTTCTACTACGCTCATCTCTGGCTCCCTGACAATTTGGCTCGTCTGACTATCCGTTCCGGTTCCTGAACTCTGGCTATGTTTTGACTACATTTACTCTGTTTACCTTTTTTTATTATTATCAAACAAGTGTGATTTAACTGTACTTATGTGTCAGTCTGATTCATGTTTTTTCACAGCAGGTAATGTTTGCTATTTAAAAAATAAATAAAAACTGAGCCTTTAGTGTCAATCAGTATTTTGTTTGGATTAGCATCTCCATATCCCTTGGATGTTCTTTTGGAAATTAAGAATTTCCACTTCAGCAAACTATATGGATACTTTTTTGATTTTATACTATTGGGTGTGACTATAAAGTGTGGCTGCGTTTCTTGGGCACAGTGGCGGCAATAGACGGGCACAGTAGCTGCAATAGACGGGCACAGTAGCTGCATTTGATGGCACAGTGGCCGCAATTGATGTTTTTTTTTCCAGTTTGTATGCGCCCCCCCAAAAATGTTGGGCACCAGCCGCCACTGATCTTCACCAGCACCACCACCACCATCCTGCACGTTCTTCTGCTGCACCATTAAGAGCCCTGCTGGGCTTCTGAGTTCAATGGAGTCTCGACCCCCCCTTTATGTCCATACAAATCCTGTACGGAGAACACTGTTGGCCCTCTGGTATATTTATATTCTTTATATGTAGACATAAGTGTTTTTTTCTTAATGTGGTTTTACTCTGGGCAGTTATGGAGAAGATAAAGATTTAGTGAGGAATCGTACTGCAGTAGAGACATTCTTCATACTAATGTGATTGGTTCAATGCTCCCTGTAAAGTGCTGCAGAAAAATGTCAGTACTAAATAGATGAGTAAAATAAAATACATCTATTCTCAAAAATTTCAGTGAGCAGAAAAATAAGTTTAAAATACATTAAAAATCAGCACTGTTTTCAGGGAGATAATTCTAAAAAGTAGTAGATTGAGGATCACCATATACTGCCCAAATGTTCCAATAATTGCAATCCATTTAAGCACTGATGGTGAAAATGTCCTATACACTTAACATTTAAGACTCTTTCACTTTTCCCTGAATGAGTCTCTTGTTAGCCCCCCCCCCAGACCCACTTTCCCCATGTCCTCTGTTGGGACCATTGTAAATACCAGGTGTGACCTAGAATTCTTCTATAATTTAGTGCGCTCGCATGAACAGCCAATTGCCAGGCTAGAACTCCATCACATAAAGAGAAGGAAGCTATTAACCCAATGTAAGCTAATGCCGCGTACACACGATCGTAATTCTTGTCGAAAAAGCCTTGGATGGTTTTTCCGATGGAATTCCGCTCAAGCTGGTACACACCGAATTCCGACCGTCAAGAACGCGGTGACGTACAACACTACGACGAGCCAAGAAAATTAAGTTCAATGCTTCTGAGCATGCGTCGAATTGTTTCCAAGCATGCGGCGGAATTTTGCATGTCGGAATTGCTACAGACGAACGGAATTTCCGCCTGAATTTCCGTCTGAAAAATTGAGAACCTGCTCTCAATCTTTTGCTGGCCGAAATTCCGCCAGCAAAAGTCTGATGGAGCATACACACGCATTTTCCGACCAAAAGCTCACATCGGTCTTTTGCTGGTGGAATTTCCGATCGCGTGTACGCGGCATCAGACATTATCTGACATGGAGCCTTTACAGGGTTCGACTCCCGCCTCTGGCAGAGGAACAGAGCGGTGGTTGTGATTTGAAAGAGCCAGATGAAGATGAGTATATTTGAGTTGGGGCTAGACTATCAAGGGACTCGGTCACGTGACCTGAACGAGTGAACCCATTCAGAGACTCTGTCGCCAGTCCAATTATATTAACAAAAACCTTGTGCACTTAAAGTAAAACTATGGCCTCCCTTTAAAAAACTAAAACTATGGCCCCCCATTAAAAAATGTACAGTATGTGCTGCAGCACTTTATTTTAGGTGCATCTACAGTTACGATTTTCCCTTAACCACTTCAGCCCTGGAAGATTTGGCTGCTCAATGACCAGAGCATTTTTTGCGATTCGGAACTGCGTCGCTTTAAGTGACAATTGCGCGGTCGTGCGACGCTGGACCCAAACAAAATTGAAGTCCTTTTTTCCCACAAATAGAGTTTTCTTTTGGCGGTATTTGATCATCTCTGCGGTTTTTATTTTTTGCGCTATAAACAAAAAAAGAGCGACAATTTAGAAAATATTTTGTACTTTTTGCTATAACAAATATCCCCAATTTTTTTTTTTTTTTTAAAGCAAATTTTTTCCTCAGTTTAGGCTGATATGTATTCTTCTACATATTTTTGGTAATAAAAATCGCAATAAGCGTATATTGATTGGTTTGCACAAAAGTTATAACGTCTAAAAAATAGGGGATAGTTTTATGGCATTTTGGTTTATTTTTACTAGTAATGTCAGCGATCATCGATTTTTATCGTGACTGCAACATTATGGCGGACACATCGGACACTTTTGCCACATTTTTGGGACGATTGACAATTATACAGCGATCAGAGCTATAAAAATGCACTGATTACTGTATAAATGTAACTGGCAGGGAAGGGGTTACCACTAGGGGGCGAGCAAGGGGTTAACTGTATTCCCTGACTGTGTGTTCTAACTGTAGGGGGAGGGGACTGACTCGAGGGGATGACAGACTGTGGTTCCTAGCTATTAGGAACTCACGATCTGTCACTCCTCACAGAACAGAACAGGGATGTGTACACATCCCTGTTCTGCTTCTTGTGCCCGCAATCGCTCGTGGCCGGCGGTCATCGTGACCATTGGCCACGAGCATCGGCACCCCCACAGTGCAGCAGGCACGCGCGCCTGCTATCCCGCTTAAAGGAACCGACGTATAGCTACGACGGCTTACAGGAATGTGCTGACCTGCCGCAGTATAATGGTGGCGGCTGGTCGGCAAGCGGTTAAAGTAGTTGTAAACCCTTACATATACCAAGTGACTGGCCTCAGGTACTACATAGAGATGAAACAAATCCTCGTACATAAGTTGTACCTGTTTATCTACAGAAGTCTTTCCCCTACATCTATTTAAAGTGCAGAAGTTACATCACTGAAGTTACATCACTGAGAAGAGCTCCAAGAGCTGATTGGAGGGAAAGGACACCCCCTCTCACTTAGCACACAGGAACAGAGCTGAGGCTGTCAATCACAGAGTATGTCCTCCCCTGTCACCATTTTTCTCTTGGTGTCAGGAAAACTTGTCAGAAGTGACTCGTGGTGATAGCAAAGGAATGAGGCAGCAGACAGAAACTACATTTAGTACTCTGGATTGAGACAAGCACACGATATAGAGGGATATGCTCAGATGAGGTTTACAACAACTTTAAATCTGCTCCTACCAATATTCTAATCCTATTCTAATTACCCTTCGGAAGTAAATATATCTATACTTACCTATGCTGAGGGACTCCAGTCTGATCAGCTTCCAGTGCCAGATTAATGTAGAGGAGGGACAGCCAACAATGAATGCCCAATAAGCCAATGGGTGATGTCACTGCATATGCTCTGTAGCCATTGTTGGTAGGGTTTCTACCTGTCCTGGACTCACCCGGAGAGTCACGGTTTTGAATCATGTGTCCAGGTTTCAGGCAGACTGAAACCCGGACACATTATTCAAACAGAGCTGTGGCTCCTCAAGTAACCAAGATAGTCACACAAATCTGTTGCCATCTGGGAGCTAAAGGCGGCTGTCTTGGGGCAAGTTCGGCATCACTGGGTGGCAGGGTGATGATGTCAGAAAGAACAGATTGGCCACACCCACTGTTCGCTGCTACACGCTATGCACACCACACACGCTATACTACTCTCCTTGGGGCACCCAAAGGGGTCATAGGCCGCTAATGTGTTCGGGTTTGGCTTGAAGAAAAGGTGGCATCCCTAATTGTTGGCGATCTCTCTTCTTCACTGAAGATGGCTGGGACTCTGAGTGCAGACAGGCCTCCGTTTAGTAGTATGTTATGTGTGAAAATTGTTTACTATATCCCCCAGATTTTGCTATAAAGCCTTTTCTATCTTCTTATAAGGGGTAGAATTTTGAAGTAAAATGGGACAGAGTGAACCATCCCGACCTTATGTAGTTGACCACACGTTCTGCATCTATACATAAAGGGAAAGCTACAGAAGGTCTTGGCTACATGTGGCTTATACAAGGACCATCCTTTGTTTGATATCAGAGATTTGCCTGTGTATGGCAGCCAAATCACTGCTTGTTATCTAAATTACCTTGAGCTGCCATACCGGCTCTGATCTTCTTACAGGACTTGAGGGAATCTTCTGCTGGATGCTCATCAGTTGGGAAGAAGGAATAGTCCATAATGGGTGAAGATGTTCAAGCGTGTTCCTTGCGGCTGATGCCAAATTCTTTCATTGCGCACTTGTTTATTAATATCTACGCTATTGAACATCAGACCTTGAAGGACAAGTCTAGGGCTAGAGGGATTAAATAGAAATGTGTTTGTTCAGATAAAAAAAAAAAAAAATAATAATAAGGTAACCGAAATCAAAAGGCTCAGGAGACTATTGAAGGCAAACAATATTGTAATTTCACAATAATTGGAAGTTTTTTTTGTAACGCTTACTTTATTTTTGATGTGACGTCTACGGTTTTACATGCTTGCTGAGCAATATTTTTATATTATTGTATTACATACCATAATTTATGGATAATACTTGTAATGGTTATCTGCAATCACTGCTATCTCCCAATTACCCTGCTGAAAAACTGGCTAGCCACTTGCCGACCGCCGCATGTACATGTACGTCGGCAGAATGACACGTCTGGGCAAATGGGCGTACCTGTACGTCCCTTTGAATTTGCCACTGGGTGGTCACGTGCGCGCCGTCAGCTGCGAGCTCCGTGAGTAGGATTGTGGGTCCCACAGACTCGATGTCCACGGGGATACCCGCGATCGTCTCACGGAGAGGAAGAACGGGGAGATGCTAATGTAAACAAGCATCTCCCCGTCCTGCCTAGTGACACTGTCACCGATCATAGCTCACTGTGATCGGAAGCTATGATCAGTGACATGTCACTCGTAGCCACGCCCGCTAACAGTTAGAATCACTCCCTAGGACACACTTAACCCCTTCCTAGCCAGCTAGTGGTTAACCCCTTTACTGCCAGTGTCATTTTTACAATAATCAGTGCAATTTTATAGCACTGATCACTGTATAAATGCCAATGGTCCCAAAAATGTGTCAAAATTGTCCGATGTGTCCGCTATAATGTTGCAGTCACGATAAAAATCGCAGATCGCTGCCATTACTAGTAAAAAAAGAAATTATTAATAAATGTCATAAAACGAACCCCTATTTTGTAAACGCTATAACTTTTGCGCAAACCAATCAATAAACGCTTATTGCGATTTTTTTTTGATTTTTTTTACCAAAAATATGTGGAAGAATACGTATTGGCCTAAACTGAGGAAAAAAATAGTTTTTTTATATATTTTTGGGGGATGTTTATTATAGCAAAAAGTAAAAAATATTGTGTTTTTTTCCAAATTGTCGCTATTTTTTTGTTTTATAGCACAAAAAATAAAAACCACAGAGGTGATCAAATAACACCAAAAGAAAGCTCTATTTGTGGGAAAAAAAGGACGTCAATTTTATTTGGGAGCCACGTCGCACGACCGTGCAATTGTCAGTTAAAGTGATGCAGTGCCGAATCGCAAAAAGTGCTCTGGTCTTTGGCCAGCCAAATGGTCGGGGGCTTAAGTGTCTAGTTAAAGTGTATCTAAACAAAAATGTAATATATTGCAGCTTACCACTGCCTGTGCTGGTTGTATTCGTTTTTTTTCATGTTAAGTACATTTTCCTGCAAGCACAGAAAATACTTGTTGATCCTAATAGAAATTTAGTGTGCTTGCAACTTCTGTGTACATCACTGATATCTCCAACAATGCTATCAGTTTTCTAAGCTATCTTTGCTGAACTACACAACCCAACCTCCCTATGTAATAGAGTGTAGTAGGTGTTTGCAGTCCAGATCAGGAGAACCATCTAGGAGGACAGCGCTGCTCCTCCATAGATACAGTACAGTGAGTGTTGTTGGCATAACACAGGACATATGTTGTATTGAATATTGAATATTGTATTATACAAATATTTCGTTTTTAACAGCTTCAGCCCCGGAAGATTTTACCTCCTTCCTGACCAGAGCACTTTTGCGATTCGGCACTGCGTCGCTTTAACTGACAATTGCGCGGTCGTGCGATGTTGCACTCAAACAAAATTTACGTCCTTTTTTTCCCACAAATAGAGCTTTCTTTTGATGGTATTTGATCACCTCTGTCGTTTTTATATTTTGCGCTATAAACAAAAAAAGAGTGACAATTTTGAAAAAAACACAATATTTTTTACTTTTTGCTATAATAAATATCCCCCAAAAATATATAAAAAAATGTTTTTTTTTCCTCAGTTTAGGTCGATATGTATTCTTCTACTTTTTTTTGGTAAAAAAATTGCAATAAGCATATATTGATTGGTTTGCGCAAAAGTTATAGCATCTACAAAATAGGGGATAGTTTTATGGCATTTTTATTAGTATTTTTTTTTTTTTTATTAGTAATGGTGGCGATCTGTGATTTTTTACTGGACTACGACATTATGGCGGACACATCGGACACTTTTTTGGGACCATTGTCATTTATACAGTGATCGGTGCTATAAAAAGTCACTGATTACTGTGTAAATGACACTGGCAGGGAAGGGGTTAACCACTAGGGGGCGATGAAGGGGTTGAGTGTGTCCTAGGGAGTGATTCTAACTGTGGGGGGATGGGCTTCAACTCACATGACAGCGATCACTGCTCCCGATGACAGGGAGAAGGGATCTCTGTCATGACACTAGGCAGAACGGGGAAATGCCTTGTTTACATAGGCATCTCCCCGTTCTGCGGCTCCGTGACACGATCGCCAGGAGGCTGGCGAACATCGAGTCCGCCGGTCCCGCGGGCATGGTCACACAGTACGTGGCAGGTGCACGCGCCTGCTATCCCACCTCCTAAAGGGGATGTACAGGTAAGCTCATTTACCCATCGCTGCCATTGTGCCAACGTATAGCGGCGTGCATCGGCCGGCAAGTGGTTAAATTCCCTTCCGCAAAAAAGTTTTCTCCCTATTGTGGGATCACCGGTACAATATTTGTATATTGAAATCATATCCCCTCTCAAGCGTCTCTTCTCCAGAGACAATAAGTTCAGTGCTCACAACCTTTCCTCATAACTAATATCCTCCAGACCCTTTATTAGCTTTGTTGCCCTTCTTTGCACTCGCTCCATTTCCAGTGCAGCCGGCCAACACACAACACAGTAGGACATGTGCCTTAATGTTGCGGAAATGCGCCATTAAAACACGTGTATCACAATAGTAGATCTAAACATTTACTCTTATGTCTAGAAAATACTAAAAAGCCTATAGTTTGCTCTTAAATTATTTAGTCACTTAGCAATAAAGGATCATGAAAATAAAGGGAAAAAATTTGATTTATTACATATAGGAGACCAGATTCATAAAAACATAATTAAAGCTGAAATCACAAATGTTAAGTGGTGGCCTATGTATGTAGTATGTAACAAGATTAATAAACAGAACTTACTGTAAGCTATAATTGCAGCCAGCCTACGCTCTGCCATGACTGTGCCCAGTATAGATATACTCTACCCTAATCAAAAGAGCATGATAAATTGAAGGTGAAATACATTATTATCATAGTTGCCATCTATTAGGTTACTCAGATGCTGTGCACCAAATTAGTGTTTACTGTTAAGATAACAGTACAAATCCTTATGCTTACTTCAGTAAAGTCCCAGCTCCAGTCAAAGCATTTTACATCTTGGCTTGAATAGAGTGTGGATGGGTTAGAGAAGAGGGGAAGGACAGAGAGGCGCCAGGCTGGCATGGTGTAGCACAGTTTACTCAAATATAATTGTACAGACAACAATTGCACTCACATAATAGAGGGGGAGAGAGACTTGGGCCAGTGATATATGTTCCTGGACAGTCCAAGAGAGCTACGTTCAGATATCCGGAGATGTGTGGTCCGGCAACCCAGGGAGGAATCTGTCTGGGGTGAGCTAATGCCCGAGAGACCAGGGACCGCCGTAGTGGTGTGTGCAGAGCAGGGATGGATGTCCAGGGAGAGTATCTTCAGCTGTCATAGATGTGATGTCAGCCCGATAAACGCAGTAGCAAATAGGGACGCGTTTCAGGGGCAAGCCTCCTTCATCAACCTAGAGGCTGAGGCATGCCTGCCTGGCCCCCTTTCTGTCCTTCCCCTCTTCTCTTGCAGTTTGTGGATTCCCAGTCCATTGTAAGAAGGCAGCCTCACACGTACTGTCAGTGCTAGCCAGAGACTTTTTCTATATATGTAGCGCCCCCTACCTTTTTGGTAGGTGCTTAGTTGTGTTCAGGGGCGGACTGACAACTCATGGGGCCCCCGGGCAATAAGAGAATATGGGGCCACACAGTTTACACACACAGTATACCATCACATAGTATACACAGACATGTTTCTATTGGCTGAGAAGTTACTTAAGAGTTGGGGCAGCTATAATCTCTGGATTTTTAGACCAAAAGGATGTTGGTAAGGAACATTTCAGAGACAGATGTAAAAAAAACACAGATTTTTACATACTGTCCCTGGTTTTACTGAGGCTGGCAACCTTGATGGGGCCCCCTAGTGGTCTGGGGCCCTCGGGCAGTGCCAGAGTGGCCGAATGGATAGGATGTAGAGATGGGTAAATTTAACCAAGGCCATGTCTTTTCGCTGGGCTTGGTTGTGGATTTGGGGTTGGGAGTGTAGAGTAGAAGAGGGTGTGGTCTTTACTGGCAGGAGAGGATGGGCTGAGACCGAGTGTCAGGAAACCCCATGTGAGAGAATTGACCAATGGTTAATTTTTGTGGTCAGTGAAGGAGGTCTCTCATAAAAGGGGGGTCACATGTCCTTGGGAGTCTGGAAGGAAAGGAGTCCGAGGTCGGGGGTTCAGAGACCCCGAAGTCTCCGGGAGGAGGCTTGAAGGTCCGGGAGTTCAGAGATCCCGGAGCCGGATAGCCGGAGGTGACTCTAGGGAGGCCAAGGCTGGGCTCCCTGAAGCAGGAGTCATCATGTAACGCTGGAGAAAGTAGGAACTAAGAGGAAGAAGAAGATTGGGAACAACCTTCTGTGAGTAGAACATGGACTGTTGTTGGGAGAGTACAAAGGGAGTTCAGAAATTCTATGCTGTGTATCCAAGGACCACAGTATTAATCACTTCTTGGGGTTAGTGAAGGAGGTTGGACACTGCAAGTCACGGAAATAGGTGGTGAGGCCTGGGACTTTGAGTTTCAGCATCCACAGCATTATTCAGAGTGATGCTCAGCTGCCCATAGTGAGAGTGTGCTAAAGAAATCAGAGAAGGATCGCTAACATGGAAATCTAATCCATAAAGCCACGGCTACGATTTAATATTTTCTTTCATTCCAAATTTGGGATTCAACAGGGCATCTCATATGCTTTATTCTACCGCCCTACAAATGTGTTCCCAAATAAAGCCATTTGAAAAAGTTTAGAGTGTGAAGTGCTATCGCTATGGAATCGCATGGGAGGATCAGGATCGGAGAAGGCTGGCATAAGGTAAATGAACAATTCAGCAGCCCCCAAGGGGGTAGTGCGCTACATATACAACTGATTTTCCTAACCTCCGGGAATACCTCTGGGAATATGCTTGTTTTTAGAATATACTTTCTTTTAATATATATTTATTGGGAATTTAGCCCATGTGATTTCAAGGGACTGTCCCTGATTTGGAACAATGTCTCTCTGTCCCTCATTCCTCCTCATTTGTCACTCATTTTGGTCTGATCTTTATAGTTTTCCAGCACTAAACCTTTCATCAATTTCTAAATTGCTCCCTTTGTAGATTCCAAAAGGAATAGTAGTGGTAAAAAAACACTTGTGGGTTTAACCAATCTTTTTTTTTTTGTACAATTCTCCTTTAAGGGGGCGGGGCAAGGGGTGTATCATATGCCTGCATACTTTTGCTGATAGGTGTCCCTCATTCCCATCTCACAAAGTTGGGAGGCATGCATGTGTTACATTATATAACATTTAGGGCAGGGGTAGGCAACCTCTGCACTCCAGCTGTGGTGAAACTACAAATCCCATCATGCCTCTGCCTCTAGGAGTTATGCCTGTGATTGTTAGGGTCTTGCAATGTTTCATGGTACTTGTATATTTAAAACAGCTGGAGGGCCAAGGTTGCCTACCCCTGATTTAGGGTATTGGCACAAGGTTTTAGTATCCTCTTTTTGTGTTCACTGAAGGGGTTAGAATCTATATTCATTATTCATTCCTATGCATAGTCTGTGTTTCCATTTGAGAGACTTCTACCCACTCCCTGTTGATGGAGCATGCAGTGAGGGAAAATCCATAAGGGACACAGACAGCAATAAAAGCAAACCCTCTAGTAGAGTGGGCTAAATTCATAAAACCATCTTAGTGCCAAGATGTACCTTACTTCTCAATAAAAGGTTTAGAAACATGGAAGAGGGGAGCTTTACTATCTATTTTTAAAAATTCTGGCACCAGAGGAGAACCCACTGGAGGACGCCACTTGAACCTAAAGGTGCGCTTTAGTAAAATTAGCAACATTATTTTATATATATATATATATATATATATATATATATATATATATATATATATAATTTTTCAATTTTATTGATCTAAATTAGCAGTTACCAAGTTGGGGGTCCAAAAAAACCTTAAAACAAATTTATTGAGAAGTGGGTAACTAAAACTTGTCCTCTAAAGGTGAACAGGTAGGTAACGCATAACAACCTGCCTGCCAGCACTTTTTCTTGGCCACTGGCAGTGCTGAAACTACTGGTGCTGATCAGCAATGGGCATCAATTCATTGGGAGGGGGAGCCATTTCTTTGGGTAACCCCTCTCAAAGCAGCCCCCAATGCTAAGGGGTCAGTTACAATATGCAGCATAATTGTATTTGAAATTTAGGTCATTTTTTAGGTTGTCCTTACCATTTTTCCAGCCATCCTTGGTTGGCTACACCTGCTGAACTTTTGGGTTGATATTTAAAGGGGGGCTGGGTTGACTGGGGAGAGAGTTAACAGCTGTCTCCAACAGGACTAATGCCTCGTACACACAGTTGGAATTTCCGATGGAAACAGTCCGATGGGAGCTTTTCATTGGATTTTCCGACCATGTTTATGCCCATCGGTCTTTTTCTGTTGGAATTTCCGACGGACTTTGGATTGAGAACCTGTTCTTAATTTTTCTGACGGAAAAGCTTTCGATCGGATTTTCAGATCGTGTGTATGCAATTCCGACACGCAAAATTCCGACGCATGCTCGGAAACTATTCGACGCATGCTCAGAAGCATCAAACTTCCCTTTTATAGTGCAGTCGAACGTGTTGTATGCCGTGGTGTTATTGTCCGTCGGAATTTGGTGTGACCGTGTGTAGGCAAGACAGTTTGAGCGAAATTCTGTCGGAATTCCGACAGGAAAACCATCAGAGCTTTTTCCGACGAGAATTCTGACCGCGTGTACGTGGCATAAGAGGTTGTAAGGAGCAGGGAAGCAATGTTTTTTTATTGAGTGGGCACCCCCTTTGTATGGACCTAGCAATTCAGCTGACTCTAGGACATTGGTAAGTACCTGACCAGTGGTAAGCAGTTTATCCCATAACTGATGTCTTTTCACATCTTTTGGAATTATGCATAAGAAATGGTGTGCCCCTCTTTTGAAGAAAATACCTTGATTACTATCCATAATTTGGATTTAGCAAAAATGTATTTTATGCAAGTAAAGTGAAAAATACAAGTTGATCTGACCAAGCTTTCCATCATTGTGTAATGAGCTGGGATGTGAAATTAGTGTACTGTTCAGTGTACTGTGGTGCACCATATTTGCTGGCGAGTAGCCTGTCGATCCTGTGACCCTCCGTGGCAAGTCAGAGTGCAGAGAATCCCACTCTTGTCCTGGTCTATAAGTAGGGTAAGGCACTATACTTTGGATGACATGTACCCCACTAAGTCTATGTATAGGGGAACTGTGTGAAACATCACATGGGCTGTGGCAGGTTGTTGTGAGGGAAGGTGTGAAATGATGGCTGCTATGGTTATGCCTATGACAGTAGGTTTAGTGGTTAAGTGGGTCTAAAGGCAAAACATTATTTTTTTAATTTTTGGGGAGAGGAATTTGAACACTTGTCAATTTTATTGCTGTCTGTGCCCCTGTTAAGGAAAAATAAAAGAATTTAAATAAACAAATGCTAAATAAAAAAAAAAAAAAAAAATATATATATATATATATATATATATATACACATATACAGTGGTGTGAAAAAGTGTTTGCCCCCTTCCTCATTTCCTGTTCCTTTGCATGTTTGTCACACTTAAGTGTTTCGGAACATCAAACCAATTTAAACAATAGTCAAGGACAACACAAGTAAACACAAAATGCAATTTGTAAATGAAGGTGTTTATTATTAAAGGTGAAAAAAAATCCAAACCATCATGGCCCTGTGTGAAAAAGTGATTGCCCCCTAAACCTAATAACTGGTTGGGCCACCCTTAGCAGCAACAACTGCAACCAAGCGTTTGCAATAACGTGCAATGAGGCTTTTACAGCGTCCTGGAAGAATTTTGGCCCACTCATCTTTGCAGAATTGTCCCAATTCAGTTACATTAGAGGGTTTTCGAGCATGAACGGCCTTTTTAAGGTCATACCACAACATCTCAATAGGATTCAGGTCAGGACTTTGGCTAGGCCACTCCGAAGTCTTCATTTTGTTTTTCTTCAGCCATTCGGTGGTGGACTTGCTGGTGTGTTTAGGATCATTGTCCTGCTGCAGAACCCAAGTTCGTTTCAGCTTGAGTACACGAACAGATGGTCGGACATTCTCCTTCAGGATCTCTTGGTAGACAGCAGAATTCATAGTTCCTTTTATCACGGCAAGTCTTCCAGGTCCTGAAGCAGCAAAACAGCCCCAGACCATCACACTACCACCACCATATTTTACTGTTGGTATAATGTTCTTTTTCTGAAATGCAGTGTTCCTTCTACGCCAGATATACTTGGACACACGCTATTCTCACTGCACTTCCGGTTGCGTCCGTCCAGACCACTCCCTACGCGTTACGTCACACGTGACTTCTTCAGGGGATACTGATTGGTCGTGGTGTGGACGTTTAAATAGTGTTCAAGGCGGAAGTAGATCAGGCAGGCGATAGGGATTGCGATGGGAGCAAAATTTGCCCCAAGTGTCGCAAATGCCTTTATGGCCTACTGGGAGGAAGAAGCCGTGTACGAGGATATGCCGGCAGAATTGATATTGTATAAAAGGTACATCGACGATATACTGATTATATGGAATGGAAGCCACCAGTCGTTGGAAAATTTCCTGAATAAACTTAACACAAATGAGAAAAATATTAATCTGGTCTGGAAAATTGATAATAAGTCAGTGGACTTTCTTGATTTGAATATAGCCATAGAAAGCGATAAGGTAGTCACCAAAACCTTTTTTAAAAGTGTGGATACCAACAGTTACCTGTCAACTAAAAGCTGCCATCACAACTCATGGCTCTTTAATATACCTAAGGGCCAACTGGTTCGCATTAAGAGAAACTGTTCTAAGGAAGAGGACTTCAGAACACAAGCCCAACTTATTGGCACCAGATTCAGAAATAAGGGTTATGATGAATCTGTGATCAATAATCAAATATGCCAAGTCCGAAATATGGACCGGGATGCCATGTTACAGGATAAACCCAAAGTTGGAACATCCAAATTTACTGAGGCACCGTGTCTAATATTGGACTATAATGTACAGCATAAAGCAGTAGAGAAAATGATAAAAAAGCATTGGCATGTATTGAGAAGCGATAAGGACCTCAAACCCATTTTACCTGCTCTACCAAAGATCATCTACAAAAGAGCTCCCACGGTGAGGGACCTGGTTGTGAAATCAGTGGTTGAACCACCGACTAAAAAGAGTTTTACCTTTTTTAATGGGAAAGGATTCTATCCCTGTAAAAACTGCAATGCCTGCCGAAAAGCACGCAAATTCCAATCCAAAAGGGCAGATTTTACAGCTACCACCACAGGACAAATCTATCCCATAAAAGATTTTATTAGCTGTCATACAGAGGGCGTGGTGTATGTGCTGCAATGTAGTTGCAATTTGCAATATGTTGGTAGAACAAAAAGACAATTGAAGATCAGAATAGCAGAACATGTTCGCAACATCATTAAAGGGTCCCCTAAGCATAATGTATCTAGGCATTTCGATAGAAAACATAACAGGGATCCCACACAATTGCAGTTCTGGGGCATAGAGAGATATAATCCCTCATGGAGAGGTAGCCATCTAACCAGAACCATTAGTCAAAAGGAATCCCTCTGGATACATAGGATGCGTACACTGACTCCTGAAGGGTTGAATGTTGACTTTGATTTGAATTGTTTTCTAAGTAATTTTTAACCATGTTTTATATAGAGATGTAGATATCACTTGACTACTGCATTTCCGGGATGCTTGGTTATATATATCTATTTTATTGATTTTTTAATTCACTCTGTTATTCAAATGTAAGGTATTCTTATGGATTTTATAGTCTATTTTTAAAAATCCAAAAATTATACTAACATAATTTTAATACAATTTTAATATAGTTAAACTGATTTATTTAATAAATTATTATAATACAATATATACCCCATATTTTATATAGGGTATAATGGTCATACCCATATGGGATAGACTATCCTGTATTGCCCCCTTTTTTCCATTTCGGTAATTAGTTTGGCCTTAATTGGCTATTTGGGGCTAAACACTAGTTTATTACTAACTATAATACACCGGATTGTCTCCTAATGCTAACTGTCTCCTGGATACTTAGTCTCTGGCAGTCCCGGTCCACGGACCAGAGTCTATCAACTCTAACCAATGAGTTGGTTGTGACTGTCAGCAGAGTAGGTTTTTTGCATTAGACATGCGCAGATAGAACTATCAAAGGTGAATAGTGGAGCATTACATTTAGAATGACGCCACCGGTAAATGGCGCACAGTCTATGCAGTCAATAATGTAGCTTGCACACTATGGTGTTATTGTTTTACCCATAAGGAAAACACACTATATATGGCTGATTTTTCTAGCCAATATTTGTGTTGGAGGTTCATAAGGTTATGATTAACCCGCTAATAGTCTATATTAGCAATACGTTTTAGAAATCCAATTATGGACTTCATTTTTGATTTCTAAGATTCCAATTAGTCCACATTAGTAACCGGAGGTGGTAACTAAACAAAAATGTCCGCACACGACCTTCCGGGGATCTTAACCCGGAAGTTAATAAACATCTCTCTCAAAAATGGCCATCACTGTTTAGCCTCAACTGTCACCAATGCAAGTATAGGCATCAAAATGGCCGCCGATCTACTTCCGCCTTGAACACTATTTAAACGTCCACACCACGACCAATCAGTATCCCCTGAAGAAGTCACGTGTGACGTAACGCGTAGGGAGTGGTCTGGACGGACGCAACCGGAAGTGCAGTGAGAATAGCGTGTAACAACGCTTCTTTTGATTCCTTGCCTGTTATTACTATTTTAGATGTAAGGGCGCAATTTTTACTTTTAAATAAACACTTTACTTTTAAACTACTGCACTATGGAAGTCCTCTTTGCCCTCCTTCCCCCTTATCTCTCTGCTTGATGAGGTTTTAGCGGATTGGACCAACTGACCGGGGCATCCAAAGGACGCAGTCCAGTGCGTGGAGCAGTTTAACCAGCAGTAAAAGAAAGTGGCGATTTGCAATAAGAAAAGAAATCTGGAGGTGAGAGGCCTGTGAGCCTATTTGAGGATATGTGTGGTAGTCTTTCATCTGCTTCTGTGTTATACAAATAGAGACTAGAAGATAAGCACCGGAGCCCCATTTCACTTATCTATACCGGCATTCCTAGCACGGATTAACTATCTTACTTGGACACATTTTTCTTGGACACATTTTTTTGGTGCATTTTAGCCTTTTGTTTTTTACGTATTTATCCACTAATTTTTCACTTTGCTTTTTATCATTTTTATGATTGATCCATCATGAACACTTGATGTTATATATATACTATGCGCTGAGTCACTTTTACTTTTTAATTACATTTAAGTGTGTTGGTGCACATGTTAGATTCTGCAGCAGGTAGCAACTTTTATAACACAGGATTGTATTTATTTATTTATGTTTTTTGATATTTATCACAGTATTTTTAAACACCTTTATTGTATTCACTATAATTAGCATTTGCACTTTAGCACTTGTAGTGATCAATTAGTATATGATTATTTAGCGGCGCGAAGGACACATTACACTTTATACTTGGACACACACCTTCCAAAGAGTTCCGCTTTTGTCTCATCGGTCCACAGAATGTTGTCCCAAAAGTCTTGGGGATCATCAAGATGTGTTGTGGAGAAATTGAGACGAGCTTTGATGTTCTTTTTGCTCAGCAGTGGTTTTCTCCTTGGAACTCTGCCATGCAGGCCATTTTTGCCCAGTCTTTTCCTGATGGTGGAGGCATGAACGCTGGCCTTAACTGAGGCAAGTGAGGCCTGCAGTTCCTTGGACGTTGTTGTGGGGTCTTTTGTGACCTCTTTGATGAGTCGTCGCTGCGCTCTTGGGGTAATTTTGGGCGGCCGGCCACTCCTGGGAAGGTTCACCACTGTTCCATGTCTTCGCCATTTGTGGATAATGGCTCTCACTGTGGTTCGCTGGATTCCCAAAGCTTTGGAAATGGCTTTATAACCCTTTCCAGACTGATAGATCTCAATTACTTTCTTTCTCAATTGTTCCTGAATTTCTTTGGGTCTCGGCATGATGTGTAGCTTTTAAGGATCTTCTGGTGGACCTTACTGTGTCAAGCAGCTCCTATTTAAGTGATGCCTTGATTGTGAACAGGTGTGGCAATAATCAGGCCTGGGTGTGGCTAGAGAAATTGAACTCAGGTGTGGACAACCACAGTTATAGTATCTTTTAACAAGGGGGGGCAATCACTTTTTCACACAGGGCCATGATGGTTTGGATTTTTTTTCACCTTTAATAATAAACACCTTCATTTACAAATTGCATTTTGTGTTTACTTGTGTTGTCCTTGACTATTGTTTAAATTGGTTTGATCTTCCGAAACACTTAAGTGTGACAAACATGCAAAGGAACAGGAAATGAGGAAGGGGGCAAACACTTTTTCACACCACTGTACATATATACATATACATAACAAGAAAAAACATTGGGGGCAGACTCCATGGCCTAAGTTGTCTTTTTCTACTGACACTCTTCGATGTTTCTATGTAATAAATAACTTGTAGAATAAAATGTAGACAACATCAGGTTTCTGATACCAATTTTAAATGACTAAAACTATTTGTAAAGTCTTCCTCTCACAACTAGATGGGGAGGTTGCTGAAAATGTCATATGCTTTACAGACACAGTTAAACATGAAGAACATGGCTAATGAGCATAAACGTGAAAGCCTGTCGACCTTTGAATAAGAGGAAATTAGAATGGTGGCTTAGCATGAAAATATGTTTACCGGCTTAAAAAAATATTATTTCATATATAATAATATTATATATAGAACATTATTTTAATATATTGTATATCTGTAAGCATATACAATACAATTATATATATATATATATATATATATATATATATATATATATATATATATATATATATATATATATATATATATATTGTAGCAGAGCGTCCCGGAGAGAGCTAGGAGAAGTCCTGTTCGGGGTTTATACATCTCCCAGGCTCCTCTCATATACATTCAGAAGTCTCTGAGACATGATCCAGTTCGGATCTTAGTCCTCCTCTCCAGGCTAATTTAAGCTCACCTGAGCAAACAGCCTTTGCTCTCTGCCTGGGACACACAAACAGGGATGGTTTGTGAGGAGCCAAAAGGTTGGTAAAACCCTTTAAAAACTCTTTACAGAAGCTGACAAGCGGTAGGCTTGCTCAGGCTGATAGTTAGAGACGGTGTATAGTATAGTTAGAGCCGAGACACGGCTAGGACTTTTTGTTTGGTTATTTCTGTTTTGATGTGTTTTCTGGAAGACTGTGCAGCACCTGTGTATGGACTTGTATTTAGATCAAATAAACCCAGCACTGTTTTCACTACCTCAAGTGGATTTGGTATCTGTGCCTAACTAAACAGCCCATCCCAGTGAGCTTTGTACCTGTTACCTGTCCCCCAGGTTACAATATATATATATATATATATATATATATATATATATATATATATATATATATATATATGTATGTATAAAACATAGTAAATGTTGCTCAGCAGCTAAAAACGTCAAATGTTTTCTGGTATAAGAGACTAATTTAAAATTACTTTCAGTGATAACTGTGATATGACATATTCAGCAACCTCCCATCTAGTTGTGAGAGGAAGACTTTACAAATAGTTTTAGTCATTTAAAATTGGTATCAGAAACCTGATATTGTCTACATTTTATTCTACAAGTTATTTATTACATAGAAACATCGAAGAGTGTCGGTAGAAAAAGACAACTTAGGCCATGGAGTCTGTCCCCAATGTTTTTTCTTGTTATGTATATGTATATATATATATATATATATATATATATATATATATATATATATATATTTTTTTTTTTTTAATTTAGCATTTGTTTATTTAAATTCTTTTATTTTTCCAATATATACATATATGTATTTTTTTCTTTTTTCTTTGGAGTCACACATGTGGTTATTGCAGTTGTGTGATGCCAGTAATGTCAAGCAACCAACCCTGGATAAGCTTTCTCCAGACATGGGAGTAAGTCACACATGTGCAAGTCATAAGCAAGTCTCAAGTCGTAACCTTCAAGTCACAAGCAAGTCCCAAGTTACTGTGGCGAAAAGCAAGCAAGTCAAGTCGAGTCCCTGCTAGAAGTCAAGCAAGTCAAGTCAAGTCATTTGTTTTGGTCAAGTCACAAATCAAGTCAAAATACTGATTTACCACCTTTAAATGAGTTAAAAGTCAGTGTTGTTCAGGAAAGGTTTTATTTTAAAAATAATATTTTCAACATTAAACTTCAAAATAATAAAGTATATCTAGACACTTGAATGGTGATGAGCCACTTACAAATAGTTTTTTTTGCTGTTTGTTAAATTTTTTGCAAATGCAATGCATTGTAAAGCTGGCCATACACCTATAGATTATCTGCAGATTTTCTATGGTTAGATGGAAAAAGGGCAACAGATTTCTCTATGTTCGCTAAACTGTGTGGATGGAGGAATCTCCCACTTTTTCCATCTAACCATAGAAAATCTGCAGATAATCTATAGGTGTATGGCCATCTTAAGTTACAATGCATTAAACATTAAACTTCAAACTAATACAGTATATGTAGACACTTGAATGGTGATGAGCCACTTACAAATAGTTTTTTTTTGCTGTTTGTTAAATTTTTTGCAAATGCAATGCATTGTAAAGCTGGCCATACACCTATAGATTATCTGCAGATTTTCTATGGTTAGATGGAAAAAGGGCAACAGATTCCTCTATGTTCGCTAAACTGTGTGGATGGAGGAATCTCCCACTTTTTCCATCTAACCATAGAACATCTGCAGATAATCTATAGGTGCATGGCCAGCTAAAGTTACAATGCATTGCATTTGCAAAAAATTAAATTCGATAGTACTTTCTTGCTCAGTTGTGAGCGATGGGGTCGCATTATCACCCCACCATGGCTGAACACACGTTCAACAGGTGCGCTTGATGCAGGGACTGACATAACTCTTACCGCTACCCTGAACAAAGAGGGGAACATGTGCCTGTTCATGGCCCAAAACTGAAGGCAACTCTGTCCATCACAAATGTCTAAATACTGGTTCAGCTGAATTTGGGGAGTAGAACATGAATCTTTCTTTTGTTTTTTGTGGTATGCTGAGAACAGCCCAGACTGACTCTCTGGCTCTGCCACTGGCATTTGCTCGTCTTCATCGGTGGTTGGTGGGGTGGGCTTGCAGTCCTCTTCTTTGAGAATCAAGTCTGAAGAACACAAGCATAAATGGTCACAACACAACTGAAATATCAAAAGCAACCAGATCATGACAATCTAGTGCATAGGTCTTCAACCCTCTCCTTGGGGTCCCCCAAACAGGCCATATTTTAGTTTTTCCCCATGAAATAACACACCTGATTTGATTAATCAAAGGCTTAATGTGTAGTAGTTGACTAATTGAAACAGGTGTGTTATTTTAGGGTGAAAACAAAAACATGGCCTGTCTGGGGATCCCCGAGGAGAGGGTTGAAGACCTCTGAGTAGAGTATATCAACATACTGACATTCTTTTATAGCCTACAATCTGGCATTACATTGGATTATTACAAAAACATAACATACTTTTTATCATCGCAGACACAGCCTCCTTGATATTTTCGGGAGCCAAAACATCATGGGTCAACCACATGGTGCCAAATGAAGGATCCAGCAGAGCAGCTTTTAGGTATAGAGGGTCAGAGAAGGGTAAGGTTGCTACATCATTGTGTTCATCTGCCATCCTCACATTGACAAAGATCCCTCCGAATCGTCTTTTGAGTGATTCTTGCAGGCTACGGATCAAGCCACCAAGGTAGCGCACGCTCTCTTTATGATTTTCCAAGTGGTGATTCAGAGAAAGGATACAGGGTACAACAGCACTTATTGTCACAATTTTTTCTCCCTGTGAGAGGTCTGTGGCTTCTCCAAAAGGTTGAAGGACATCCACGAGTTCCTTAATCTGATTCCACTCTCTAGCTGTGAATACAGTCTCTCTGTGTCCCCCATCTTCAAGAATTCTAGTCAGTTTCACCTGGTCACAGCTGACCACTGATTTCATTTGCCTCAGTGTGGAATTCCAGCGTGTGGTAACAGCGGCAGGGATTCCACGCTGTCCAAACTCCTCTTCGAATTTTTCCTTGAAAGAGGTGCTTGTATGTAACAAGGAGCTCAACCTGGAAGCTTTGGCGAGAGCTGCATTGACTAATTTAGTCTCCTTAAGTCCATCACCTATTACCAATTGAAGCGTGTGTGCAAAACATTGAAGTCTAGTCTGGGTTTTTGCACTCAAATAATTGTCAAGCATCTCCTGTTCTTCCATTGACAAGTCATTCCAAATGTCCGAATCATCAAGGTCATCATCTTCTTCTCCCTGTCCTGGAAAACATGTAGTGAATGCTTTTTTCATGTTTGCGGCGTTGTCACAGATGATGTGGTCTACCTTTTTTTTTAATCTTGTACTCTTCACATACACGCTCAAATTCCTCACAAATTCTTTCCCCTGTATGGGGACCTTTGAAGCGGTTGCACACAAGCAACTGTGATTTCAACTGAAGACGGTCTTCCTCAATGTTGATCCAGTGCACTGTGACTCCAAGAAAGCCTCTCATCCTGCGGTCTGACCATATATCTACAGTCACTGACAGATGATCTACTGCTGCGAGTTCATTTTTCAGCTTCATTTGCCTATCTGCCACCAGATTGTCAAGCTTGCCAGTAATTGTTCTTCTACTTACTGGAGAGTACTTGTTGTCTACTATTGACAAAAAACGACGAAAGCTTTGATGTTCAATGATGGACAGTGGCATGTTGCAGTTTATAATGAGGTCTGACAGGATTGAGTTTGTAATTGCCTTCTGCTGCTGGTGGTTGCAGTGGTATAGCTGCACAGTCCCCTGTGCGATGAATTGTGAGATTTGAGGCTGGCTAGCATCAAAAGTCCCTTTGGTATGGATGTACTCTTCATATCTATAGAGTAAACAGAAGAGAGATGGAAAATAAAGTTAGCTATGTGATTTATTGATTTTAACAACAATACACTCTGCTCCCACCCATACACGTTACTGTACCTACCTTTCTTTGTGGGTTTTGTAGTGACGGATGAAGTTGGATGTTGTGGTTGACGTGTCTCTTATTTTTGAGCTGCAGACCTTGCACATCGCCGTTCTCTTCTTTTCGCCAACATCTAAAACATAATCCTTAAATCCAAATTTAATTATTTTTGGAATCGCTCCCTCCATTATAGCTGTCTTGTGCGTTGGTCTCTCAGGGGCGGATCCAGAGTATACTGTGTCGGGAGGGGCACTGCCAGAAAATAAGGTGTTGCTTACTTACAAAACTATTTATTGGCACCAGTGACACCAATCCAATACAGTGACTAGTGCTAAAGAAAATGCACTGTTACTGTATAAATGACACTGGCAGGGGAGGGGTTAACACTAGGGGTGATCAAGGGGTTAGGTATGCTCCTAGGGACTGCTTTCTAACTGTGGCAGGGATGGATGTGTTAGAAGAAAAGAGAGATCTGCGTTTCAGCTTAGACACAAGATCTCTCTCTTCCTCTGTGACAGAACAGCCACACGTGACACCCAAAATGTACTGGCACAGGCAAGTTTTTACTGGCATTTCCAAAAATTAAAAAAAAAATACAGTTTTAAGTGTAAATTTTAGTATTTAGGCAACAAACAAGTAACATGTTCAATTATTAATGAACTCACCATTCAGTTGCTAGGGGTTGCTATACATTACTGCCCACCATTTGGTTGTCTAGGGTTTGCTATACATTACCGTTCTTATAGTACACTCTCAGCACCAGCCTCTGCCAGCTACTCTCTCACCGAGCCCTGCCTGGCATGCAGATCACGCCTGCAGTCAGACGGGCAAATACTTCAGTCTCCTGTGCCAGTTTTGCCCCGGCTGTCTGTGACTCTCTGGAGGGGGGCACACCGGACCCTGCCACTGTCATTGTTCCCCCAGCTGCTGCTGATCAGTAATGGCAAAGCAGCTGGGCAGACAAAGGGGTGGCACAGGCCGGCAAAAAAAAGACTGGTGGGAATGGAAGCACAATGGGCCGTTCTGAGAAGCTGCCATTTAAATAGGGCAAGGGTGGCCAGTTTACCACTGCTGTTTTAAGAATGGGCCAGGGGTCCTTGTGATCAGTTTAAAACCAGCTATGGGGTGTGTGCAATTAATCAGTCGGGAGGTGTGCAATGGATCCGTGTATAACCAAGTATGGGGGTGTGCAAAGGACCAATTTTTATTAATCCGCTATGGGGGTGTGCAATTGATCAATTTATAATCCGCTATGGGGGTGTGCAATTGATCAGTTTGACCTGGGAGGTGTGCAATTGACCAGTTTATAACAAGCTATGGGGGTGTGCAATGCCAGTTAATAACCAGTGGATCCATTGCACACATCCCAAGTCAAACTGTCTGATTAATTGCACACACCCCATAGCTGGTTTTAAACTGATCAATTGCATACCTCCCAAGTCAAAATTAATATTTGCACAACCCTATATCTGGTTATAAATGAATTGCACACCCCCATAGCTTATTATAAGCAAATTAATTGCATGCCCCCACAGCTTGTTATAAACTGGTTAATAATTGCGCACCTCCATATAAACTTAAACTGATCTATCGGACAGCTTCCAACTCATTAATTGCACAACCCCATAGCTGGTTATAAGCAAATTGCACACCTACAGCAACTGGTCATAAATATAGTACTAAACATTAGGACCTCACATAGGATCAATGTAAATCAATGAACTGACAATCATAGGAAATAGTCATATTGGAGACAATAGGGGCAATTATTCACAATGGCCCCTATTGTCTCCAATATGTGTATTTCTTTCCTACGATTGTCAGTTCATTAGTGCCAATGTTTTTTTTTTATATGAGTCAGACCCCTTGGACTTAGACAATAATGCTGTAAAAAAAAAAATTAATAATTTGCACAACACCGACCGTATACTGTCAGCGCCGGTGTACCTGGTCGGCGGCGTCCCATCGGCATCCCGGCGGCCATTCCACGTTTCCAGTATTGCAAAATCGCGCCTCTTCATCGTCTGTGATAGGCGGAACACTCAATTTATTTCCCAGCATTCAGTGTTCCGCCTATCATGGCTATCCGCTCATCCTCATAACACAGACGAGGATGAGAGGATGTCCGTGATAGGCGGAACACTGCCTGCTGTGAAATTGAGTGTTCCGCCTATCACAGACAAGGAGGCACGGTTCCGCCTATCACAGACAAGGAGGCGCGGCTTTTACACTGCAATGGTTAGTGGTAGTAATGACTTGCCAAGTCATAGGGCCCAAGTCAAAGTCAAGTCACAAGTCATTAGTGTCAAGTCAAAGTCAAGTCGAGTCATTTGTTTAATTTTGTCAAGCAAGTCACAAGTCATCAAATAGCAGACTCGAGTCTGACTCGAGTCAAGTCATGCGACTCGAGTCCCCCACCTCTGGCTTTCTCTATCTGAAAACCGATATTGGATTGGTTATTATGGTTTAGTTAGCTAGGGGAAATTTACACCCAATGCAGCACTTCCTAATACTTTCTTCTCCACAAAACTGTGAATTGATAGCGACAACTGATTATAATAATACCGGTGGTCTAGATCAGTGGTTCTCAACCCTGTCCTCAATTACAGCCCAAAAGGCCATGTTTGCAGGTTTTCCTTTATCTTTCACAGGTGCTTTAAATCAGAGTCAATGGCTTGGTATTTTGGAAAGCTATTTTTTGCTAGAGAAATTCCCAAAACATGGCCTGTTGTGGGTACTTGAGGACAGGGTTGAGAACCACTGGTCTAGATAACTTCTCTTTACAGCTCTGGTTCTTGACTGTTGTCTAGACCAGTGGTTCTCAACCCTGTCCTCAAGTACCCCCAACAGGCCATGTTTTGGGAATTTCTCTAGCAAAAAATAGCTTTCCAAAATACCAAGCCATTCACTCCGATTAAAAGTACCCGTGCAAGATAAAGGAAACCTGCAAACATGGCCTGTTGGGCCGTAATTGAGGACAGGGTTGAGAACCACTGGTCTAGATAACAGTCAAGAACCAGGGCTGTAAAGAGAAGTTGTGTTGTGTCCATTGATTACATTATAGGTGTAGTGCACAGACTGGATTGGTCTGGCAGTTTGATCCCGGACTCCATTCCCTGATAGTCTCACAGCAGTCAGGCACACACCATTTCCCAATCACTCGATTCAGAGAACTGGCTGTGCATGTCTTTTTTGTGGTTTTTATTTTTGTGTAGAACTTGGATAGGGTGAGGATGAGCCTAGGGATACTCCAATAACAATAAACTTGAGAATGAGGACACTAAATATGCACTAAAACTTCAGGGTGAAGTTTTTAAAATGCTTCGGGTGGGTAGAACAGAGGTCCCCTGGCCAAGCAGCAGCTGGGATCCTACAAAAGGTGCTGGTTATTCTGGGCAGATTCCCCAAGGATGCCACAGCCCTCAGGCTGGGTCTTACTCCCCCAGGAACGAGAGACCTCTGCTCTGGACTCTAGCCCATTTAAACCCCCTTGGCCCCCTGCTGGTCACCTGTCAAATTGACCAGGGATTGGCTGGGGAGATATTAACATGCAGGCCAAGATCATATTCTCCTACCCACTATGTCCCAGGGTCCCCTGGAAGACAAGGGGGGGACTATTTGAGCCATTACTTATAGAGCCCAGAGCAGACCTAACTAGTCAAATACTGCTTTCCCTGATTACAGGGAGGCCAAAAATGAAATAACTGACCGTAGCTATATGGGATGCTACACAGTCTTGCTCACACTTCATGTAGGGTGAATTAGTGGACTGCACCACCATACAATAATAGAAAAATTACATCTTGATATATGTTTCAAGACCTATGAGTTCCCTTTCTCAAGGTAGAGTCATTCTTATTTTTTAAAGCTGTAAAGAGATCAGAACCTCTGTCCACCTACTTCTCCAATCTCCAATACCTAAAATGCACTAACGTTACAATATTCTGTACTTTTATGGACCCTGATTGGTTCATGGTACTGGCACTCCTATTCTTTGCCTGATTCATGGTGGAAATAATTAGTGTATTATAAGTAGTCATAAGTATGGATTTAGATAATAATATTAGCAGCAATTACAATTAAAATAATGTAATGATTTTTGTATGACTACCTGATGGTTTTTAAAATTTGCCTTGAGTTTTAATTTTAAAAAGATTTTATTTTATTTTAGGTACAGTGATTTAGGGTTAAAACAACAATCAGGTTTTTATTGCTTTCTGTGTCCCCCTATCTTAGGTAGACTCACCACTCTTCCTGAGACTACATTTTGAGCTGTCATTAAAGCAGGGAACTAGAGGAAATTTTTCAGTGAAGACACTTGTTTTGGTCTAAGATGTCTTATGCCGCGTACACACGGTTGGAATTCTCGTCGGAAAAAGCTCTGATGGTTTTCCCGTCGGAATTCCGACGGAATTTCGCTCAAACTGTCTTGCCTACACACGGTCACAACAAATTCCGACGGTCAATAACACCATGCCTTAAAAAACATTCGACTGCACTATAAAAGGGAAGTTTAATGCTCGTCGAATTGTTTCCGAGCATGCGTCGGAATTTTGCACGTCGAAATTGCATACACACGATAGAAAGGTTTTCCGTCGGAAAAATTAAGAACAGGTTCTCAATCCAAAGTCCGTCAGAAATTCCAACAGAAAAAGACCGATGGGCACACACACGGTCGGAAAATCCGATGAAAAGCTCCCATCGGACTGTTTCCATCGGAAATTCCGACCGTGTGTACGCGGCATTGGAGGGCATTTTCTTCACTTTGGAGAAGTTTTCTCTCACTTCTTGTTGGGTCTATAGGGCAGGAAGTGAAGGGAAATCTCCTACAGTAGGTGGGACACCAATGGAAAAACAAACTGTTAGGGGTTATAACTCTTTCATGCACAATCCAAAATAAGAAAAAAAAAAGTTTTGGCTTTTCAAATACCCTCGCTGGAAAATAACTGCCCTATCTAGGTATACACTCACTGGCCACTTGGACCCACTTTTGTCTTCAGAACTGCCTTAATTCTTCGTGGCATTGATTCAGCAACATTCCTCAGAGATTTTGGTCCATATTGACATGATAGTATCACGCTTTTGCTGCAGATTTTTCTGCTCCACACCCATAATGCAAATCTCCAGTTCCACCACATTCCAAAGGTGCTCTATTGGATTGAGATCTGGTGACTGGAGGGCATTGGAGTACAGTGACCTCATTGTCATGTTCAAGA
The DNA here is from genome assembly GCA_028564925.1 of Lithobates sylvaticus. NCBI lineage: Eukaryota > Metazoa > Chordata > Amphibia > Anura > Ranidae > Lithobates > Lithobates sylvaticus. The sequence continues at coordinate 173,384,666 of CM053038.1, forward strand.
AACCAGCGCTGAGATGATCTGAGCTTTGTGACATGGTGCATAATCGTGTTGGGAGTAGCCATCAGAAGATGGGTACACTGTAGGGATGGACATGGTCAGCAACAATACTCAAGTAGGCCGTGGCTTTTAAACGATGCTAAATTAGTACTAAGGGGGCCAAAGTGCACCAAGAAAATATCCCCCACACCATTACAATACCACCACCAGCCTGAACTGTTGATACATAGCAGGATGGATCCATGCTTTCATGTTGTTTACGCCAAATTCTGACCCTACCATTTAAATGTCGCAGCTGAAATCGAGACTCATCAGACCAGGCATTGGAGGGCCGGAGCAGATCTCATTGGGGTGTTGTAGTCACTAAGCAAACTTAGTAATGCAAGTTCCCTTTCGAAAAAATGTAACTGATGTGTTGGGGTTGTGTGTGTGCACAACACTGCTCTTGCATAGACAGACAATGGGGCACTTGTCACCCTAAAAAAGAAAGTTACAGAGAAGGTTCAGAAAACATAGACAGACCATAACTATCAGAGTGTAATGCCGTGTACACACAAGCGGAATTTTCCGACAGAAAAACTCAGACGGAAGCTTTTCGTCGTATATTCCGATCATGTGTATACCTAATTTTTTTCGAAAATTCTGATGGACCTAGAAATAGAACATGTTCTAAATATTTCCGACGGAACCAATTCCTATCGGGAAAACCGATCGTCTGTGTGCTGTTCTGTCGTAAGTGCTGTACGTCACCGTGATCTTGACGATCAGACTTTGGTGTGATCATGTGTACACAAGACAGTTTCAGCGCAACTCTGTCGGAAAAACCTTCAGAGTTTATTCCGACGGGAAAACCGGTCGTGTGTACACGGCATAAGTTACAAGACAACCAATTTTTGTTTTTAAAGTTCACATACAAATAAAACCCAACTGCAGGATATTTTTTATCCATGTACCACTGGGGAGGTTTTAATAAAAACAGCATGGGCTGCAATACTCGTCTCCTGCCTTTTATAAACCCGAATCCCCATAGGAGGTGTGTTCAGATTCAGAAGGAGAAGCCAGCATTCAGTAATGATGTGCAGAGTCATTACTGAGTCCATTACTCACAAACTACAGTCATTGCTGTCTTTGATGTTTTACTGAATCCCCGTTTTTAGAAAGACATGGTCACCTACGTTAAATAAAAGTGTGTCTTAAATGCTTACTTGCAGTGCTTTTCCATTTTATAAATTATTTTTATTCACTTGCAATGTGTCAACTCCAAAAAAAGTACATTTCCATAGAACTTCCGCCTCCTTTCTTGTACATCATAGCCTTCTTCTCTTCTGGAAGTATATATTTACCCCATTTGCCTAGTTCCCCCACTCCTCCCTTCACCTCCCTATATAACTTTTATAAATCTGCCAGGGGGGGGGGGGGACTTTGCCCAGTAGGAGTACAAAATGACCCGATGTCAATGGATATAATCAATGCTTTATTGTTGGTGTCAGTGGGGGGAACAGTGAGTTGTATCAGTGGGAGAATTAGTGCCCCATCGTTGGTGTCAGTGGGAGGAAGAATGCTCCATTATTGGTGTCAGTGGGAGGAAGAATGTGCCATTGTTGGTGTCAGTGGGAGGAAGAATGCCCCATTGTTGGTGTCAGTGGGAGGAAGAATGCCCCATTGTTTGTGTCAGTGGAAGGAAGAATGCCCCATCGTTGGTGTCAGTAGGAGGAAGAATCCCCCATTTTTGGTGTCAGCGGGAGGAAGAATGCCCCATTATTGGTGTCAGTGGGAGGAAGAATGCCCCATTATTGGTGTCAGTGGGAGGAAGAATGCCCCATTATTGGTGTCAATGGGAGGAAGAATGCCCCATTATTGGTGTCAATGGGAGGAAGAATGCCCCATTATTGGTGTCAATGGGAGGAAGAATGCCCCATTATTGGTGTCAATGGGAGGAAGAATGCCCCATTATTGGTGTCAGTGGGAGGAAGAATGCCCCATTGTTGGTGTCAATGGGAGGAAGAATGCCCCATTATTGGTGTCAGTGGGAGGAAGAATGCTTCATCGTTGGTGTCAATGGAAGATAGTATGTCTCCTCGTGTCATTGGGAGGAATAGGGGCTTTTGTCAGTGGAAGAAATAGTGACCCAAGGGCCGCAAGTTGGCAAACTAAGGACCACAGTTTGGAGACCACTGCTACAGAGTGTTACTTGAGTGACAACTTTGAATCGACCGGGCTACTGACATCACATCCAAGATGTGCAGCAGCAATCACAGGTAGATATGGTAAATGGGCATACAGTATATACTTATAGGAAGATTTTTGTGAAAATTAAAGTCTGGGGACCAGTACCAATATTGTTCAGTTTTAAGAACTGTTTTTACTTTGACTGAGAATTACCTGGTCATGCAACATTGCGGTTTTATCTTTCTATTTTATTTAAATTTTTTTATAGACAGATAAAGCTTTCTTTGGTGGTATGTATCCCTCACTGGGTTTTAAAAAAAAAAAATCCTATGCTATATAAAGAAAACAAGACCGAAATCTTAAAAAAAAAAAACAATATAAGTGTACTGTATATTAATTTGTTTGTGTGAAAGTTATAGAGTCTATAGCATATACATTTGAAATTGATCAGCCCTGATTTTCTGACTGTCGATCACAATTCTTGAGGAGTCCTTAAAATGCCAGGGCAGTACAAATACCCCCATAATCACCCCTTTTTGGAAGGTTAACACTCGAAAGTAAAAGGCATGTTTAATATTTTACAGATCTCATTTTTTCCCACAATTTTTTCATAAATAATATTTTTTTTTTTACACAAGCTTATTATACAGCATGGGCATTCTTTGAATCACACTTTGAAACACATTCTGCTACTCGTATTGAGACTTTTTTGCAGCCTAGTCACATAGAGAGGTCCCAAATCCAAGGAGTATCTTCAGGTTCAGACACTGTTGCTTAATGACACTGATCTAGTCACATAGAGAGGTCCCAAATCCAAGGAGTACCTTCAGGCTCAGACACTGTTGCTTAATGACACTGATCTAGTCACATAGAGAGACCCCAAATCCAAGGAGTACCTTCAGGCTCAGACACTGTTGCTTAATGACACTGATCTAGTCACATAGAGAGGCCCCAAATCCAAGGAGTACCTTCAGGCTCAGACACTGTTGCTGGATGACACTGATATAGAACACTATACTGTTGCTGGTTGCTGATCAGGACACTGCTTGCACCTGACAGTGGTATTAGAATACTTTACTGATGCTTATTGGTGCTGACTGGCACTGGTGTTAGAACGCTGTACTGGTGCTTAGGGTGATCAAGGTACTGTCTGGCACTGGTATTAAAAACACTGTACAGGTGCTTACTGGTAAATAAGGGCACTGGATGGCACTGGTATTAAAACACTATACTGGTGCTTACTGGTGATCAGGGTACTTATGTGGTGCAGGCTTGCACCAGAACACTGTACTGATGTGGCTGGCAATCTCTGTATAACATTCATTTCCTCTTATGGCTGATAACTGTGTGAGAGGAAGGGGGGAACTGGCTGCCAATCACAGCCATTTTTTAAATATATGTGATTGGTCACAGCAATCACGTGGTACCGTGCCACTCTGATTGGCTCTATGCCTTTTACCTGTAATCTGCTGTGACCAATCACCAGACTGTATGTGCACAGGAGTATAGTTCCTGGAAAATTAAGGGAGAGGACCATTCATTTATATGCAGTGGCTGGTCTACAAGTGGTTAAATGAGACTATTTGAACCAGTTTCTCATTTTAGCAAAAGGCCTCCATTCTACAGCTTCTCTCCTATGACCACCACAATTATGATGTAAAACAGTGGTGCATTCCATAAGAGATTGCCATGGCAACTGCAGGTCAAAGTGCAATTATCATGTCAATTTTTTCACCCTCATACATGTATATCTGCAGAAATTTGCATGCAATTTACTAAGCCACATTGAACTCCAAATAGCAATTGTATTGATAATGAAATTTAAATCCATCAGCAGGGGAAAAAAAACTTGGGTCACAGCATGTCAGGTGTCTTCCCCGACAGACAGCAAAATTAAACAGTTTCAAAGAATTAACTCTAGACAAATGAGTTGAAATGAATAAAAAAATGCTCTCAAAATAGAATAAAGTAAACACAATTTTTTAAAGGATCTGTTCAGATAAGCGACACACATTTCCAGTGTAGAATTATAATTTAAGTTAAAAAAATTTTATATTTTGCTTTTTCCTGGTTCCTCCCTTCTACCCCCCTTAACTTGCTAATAATAAATTAAATAAACATTTCCATTTCAGAATAATACCTTTTTTTATAACCAGTGGTGGCCCATCCATTAGGGGCGCATGGGCGCCGCCCCCCCCTATCCATGTGCCTGGCTCCCTAATCTACATTCGGGGCGCCGGATGCATGGATTGCAATGGGGGGGGGAGAGGGGTGTTTTTTTTTTTAACCACTTCAGCCCCGGACCAATTGTCAGCTTAAGGACCAGAGGTCTTTTTTCAATTTCGCACTGCACTACTTTAACTGGTAATTGTGCGGTCATGCAATTTTGTAACGAAACGAAATTTGCGTCCTTTTCTTCCCACAAATAGAGCTTTCTTTTGATGGTATTTGATTGCCTCTGTGATTTTTATTTTTTGCGATATAAATGGAAAAAGAGCGAAAATTTTGAAAAAAAAAGAGATTTTCTACTTTTTGTTATAAGAAAAATCTAATAAACTCAATTTTAGTCAAACATTTGGGCCAAAATGTATTCAGCCACATGTCTTTAGTAAAAAAAAAAAATGCCAATAAGCGTATATTGATTGGTTTGCGCAAAAGTTATAGCGTCTACAAACTAGAGTACATTTTCTGGAATTTACACCGCTTTTAATTTATGACTGCCTATTTCATTTCTTGAGGTGCTAAAATGGCAGAGAAGTACAAAACCCCCCCAAATGACCCCATTTTGGAAAGTAGACACCCCAAGCTATTTGCTGAGAGGCATGTTGAGCCCATTGAATATTTTTTTTTTTTAGTCCCAAGTGATTGAATAAAGACAAAAAAAAAAAAATAATTTTTTTTTTCTTCAAAAAGTTGTCACTAAATGATATATTGCTCACACATGCCATAGTTATATGTGGAATTGCACCCCAAAATACATTTTGCTGCTTCTCCTGAGTATGGGGATACCACATGTGTGGGACTTTTTGGGAGCCTAGCCGCGTACGGGGCCCCGAAACCCAAGCACCGCCTTCAGGATTTCTAAGGGTGCAAATTTTTGATTTCACTCCTCACTACCTATCACAGTTTCGAAGGCCATAAAATGCCAAAATAGCACAAAACCCCCCCAAATGACCCCATTTTGGAAAGTAGACACCCCAAGCTATTTGTTGAGAGGCATGGTGAGTATTTTACAGCTCTCATTTGTTTTTGAAAATGAAGAAAGTAAAGAAAAAAAATTTTTTTTTTTTTTTTTTTTTCAATTTTCAAAACTTTGTGACAAAAAGCGACATCTGCAAAATACTCACAATACCTCTCAGCAAATAGCTTGGGGTGTCTACTTTCCAAAATGGGGTCATTTTGGGGGGTTTTATGCCATCTGGGCATTCCATGGCCTCCGAAAGTGTGATTGGCAGTGAGAAGTGAAATAAAAAAATTACACCCTTAGAAAGCCTGAAGGCGGTGCTTGGTTTTTGGGGTTCCGTACGCAGCTAGGCTCCCAAAAAGTCCCACACATGTGGTATCCCCGTACTCAGGAGAAGCAACAGAATGTATTTTGGGGTGTATTTCCACATATGCCCATGACATGTTTGAGCAATATATCATTTAGTGACAACTTTTTGTAAAAAAAATATATATATTTTTTTTTTTTTTTTCATTATTCAATCTCTTGGGACAAAAAAAAAAAATATTTAATGGGCTCAACATTGCTCTCAGCAAATAGCTTGGGGTGTCTACTTTCCAAAATGGGGTCATTTGGGGGGGGTTTGAACTGTCCTGGCATTTTATGCACAACATTTAGAAGCCTATGTCACACGTCACCCACTCTTCTAACCACTTGAAGACAAAGCCCTTTCTGACACTTTTTGTTTACATGAAAACATATTTTTTTTTTGCAAGAAAATTACGTTGAACCCCCAAACACTATATATATTGTTAAAGCAAAGGCCCTACAGATTAAAATGGTGGGTGTTGCATTTTTTTTTTCCACACAGTATTTGCGCAGCGATTTTTCAAACGCATTTTTTGTGGAAAAAATACACTTTTTTTTATTTTAATGCACTAAAACACACTATATTGCTCAAATTTTTGATGAAATAAAAAATATGATCTTAGGCCGAGTACATGGATACCAAACACGACATGCTTTAAAATTGCGCACAAACACGCAGTGGCGACAAACTACATACATTTTTAAAAGCCTTTAAAAGCCTTTACATGATACCACATTAGATTCACGGAGGAGGTCTACTGCTAAAATTACTGCCCTCGATCTGACCTTCGCGGTGATACCTCACATGCATGCTGCAATTGCTGTTTACATATGACGCCAGACCAACGCTTGTGTACGCCTTTGCGCAAGAGAAGGGGGGCAGGGGTGCTTTTTTTTTTTTTTTTTTTAGTTTTTTTTTTATTTATTTAGCTTTTTTATTCTATTTTTAAACTGTTCCTTCCATTTTTTTTCTTTGTTATGATTTTTATTGTTATCTCAGGGAATGTAAATATCCCCTATGATAGCAATAGGCAGTGACAGGTACTCTTTTTTTGAAAAAATTGGGGTCTATTAGACCCTAGATCTTTCCTCTGCCCTCAAAGCATCTGACCACACCAAGATTGGTGTGATAAAATGCTTTCCCAATTTCCCAATGGCGCGGTTTATATCCGGGAGGGGGGACATTCCCTCCCACTGCTTGTAAAAGCAGTCTAGAGGCTAATTACCCGCTAGAATTGCTTTTACATGAAAGCCGATCACTGGCTGAAAAGAATGATACCAAGATGATACCTAAACCTGCAGGCATCATTCTGGTATAACCATTCAAAGTCCAGCAACATACTGGACATATATTGTAATCTTTTTTTTTTTCATGCAGCCTCTTGGCTGAACGAAAAAAAGAGATTGATTGGTGGGTATGCCCACCATTAGAATACCTCCCTTCATCCACCCACTTCTAATGATGGGCATACATGCACCATTTATATATGCCGATGCATGGGGGCATCCTCCCGCAAAAGTTATGCCGTGTACACACGGTCGGAATTTCGACCGTATGTACGTGGCATTAGGAGCCAATCGCTCCTCCGCCCCCCCTGCTGCCCCCATGCTTCGGCACATATGCTCTTTTTTTTAACTGTGGTGGTGAAATCACCTCCTACAGCGTTGGAGTCGCGGCTTTATGTATCGTGGGAGCAAACGCTGTTGCTGTCAAGATAAATAAATCCGCGCTGCAACTGAATGGCGCACCTGAAAACAAAAAAATGCTTAACACTAAAACACAGTAAACAAAATTACATACCTGAAAAGCAAGCATGATAAAACATGATAAAACATAATAAAACATTGCAGAATAGAATGGAGTAAAAAAAGAGCAACAATAGAGAGAGAGAGAGAACAATAAAACGACAACTATTTTTGTTTTTTTTATTTTTTTGAGATTCACAGGTAAAAAAGCTCCTGACTGTTAGCGACTGAATCAAAACGCTACCACAAAAAAAATGTTAGCGATCGCAGGGATCAGGCCTGACTCTGCGAACGCTGCAGTTATGTGTGCTTAGTGTTTTGTAAGTGACAGTGATCGATCGATACTGCACTTGGGTGGGCTGGGCTGGGCTGGGCTGGGCGGAGGGGGAAACGCAGGTGCTAGCAGGTATCTGGGCTGATCCCGCTAACAATGCGTTTTTTTGGAACCCTAAACTGCTGGGACGCTAGTATAGATCTGATCAGATCAGATATTGATCTGTTCAGATACTATACCACTAAGGGAGGTGTATGCTTTGCGCGTGGGTGTTTGCGGTACTGGCACTAACCTGGGGCGACGCAGACCTTATTTGACCCTAAAACCTAATTGATATCACCCGCCGGGCGATCAGGGGGTTTAAACCGTTATTGGGTAATAAATGGCGGGTGCCCTGACAGTATAAAAAACAAGCTAACTAACCAGCGTCACCCGTAACAGTAATACAAAAAAAAACTGGTTACCTAGCGACACTAATGCAGCGATCAGAAAAACGATCGCTTAGTGACACTGGCAAAAGGGGGTGAAAGGGTTAACTAGGGGCAATCAGGGGGTTAAACCTTTATTAGGTAATATATGGGGGTACCTGACGCTATATAAAAACCTGACGGGGAACCTAAATAACGAAATAACTAACTGGCTAACCAGCGTCACCAGTGACATTTTATACGGTGATCACTGGTGAAAGGGTTAACTCTAGGGGCAATCAGGGGGTTAAAACCTTTATTTAGGTTGTAATATGGGGGTACCTGACCTATAAACCTATTTATGAACCTATATAAACATGGCGGTTAACCTAAAAAAAAACTGGTTACCTAGCGACACTAATGCAGCGATCAGAAAAACGATCGCTTAGTGACACTGGCAAAAGGGGGTGAAAGGGTTAACTAGGGGCAATCAGGGGGTTAAACCTTTATTAGGTAATATATGGGGGTACCTGACGCTATATAAAAACCTGACGGGGAACCTAAATAACGAAATAACTAACTGGCTAACCAGCGTCACCAGTGACAGTTATACGGTGATTACTGGTGAAAGGGTTAACTCTAGGGGCAATCAGGGGGTTAAAACCTTTATTTAGGTTGTAATATGGGGGTACCTGACCTATAAAACTATTTATGAACCTATATAAAACATGGCGGTTAAAATAAAAAAAAAATGGTTACCTAGCGACACAATGCAGCGATCAGAAAAACGATCGCTTAGTGACACTGGCAAAAGGGGGTGAAGGGGTTAACTAGGGGCAATCAGGGGGTTAAACCTTTATTAGGGGGGGGGGTAGGGGGCTACCTAGGACCTAAAACTAACTGCCCTGACAGTTATTACAGTCCCACTGACACTAAATGCAGTGATCAGTAAATAAATGATCACTGCAATTAGTGACACTGTGACTGGGGGGGGGAGGGGGTGATCTGGGGGGTGATCTGGGGGTGACAGGGGGGTGGATTGTGTGCCTATGTGTACTGGTGTCAGTGTACTGTTTGTGCACTAACCTTTACATCTTCTCTGCTCGGCGTTCCGGTCACATAGACCGGCGCACCGAGCGTGACATCACTTCCGCCTTCCTGTCTATACAATAGACAGGAAGGGGAAGCTTTTCATTCGCCAGGAGCGATCGCGAGGGGGTGGCCAGAAACCACTGGCCGTCCCCTCGTCCCGGATCGCTCCTGAAGCGATGCCGACCGTCCCCGCCGGCGGAGGGGGGTCCGATCGGACCCCCCAACCGCCTGAAGAATGGCACGTACAGGTACGTGGTTCTGCCTGTACGTGCCATTCTGCCGACGTATATCTACATGGGGCGGTCGGCAAGTGGTTAAGCACGTGATTAGAGCCAGAGGCTCTAATAGGCTTCAAAAAAGGGTGGGCTCAGGACGTATAGCATTGCGCTCCGAGCCCACCCAGTTATGTGCTAATAGCGAATGAATATTTGCTATTGTCACACTGAATCTCCTCCCCGCCAATCAGGAAGCGACAAGCGATCAAATTGGACCACAATGAGGAGAGAGGAGGAGGGAAGAGACACTGAGGCCGCTGGAGGAGACACAGGGGTGACGAAGCCGCCGCCAGGGGGGAAGTGCTGCTTGTGGGTAAGTGCGGTGTGATTTATCGACTGAGTGGTGGTTGTGTGCGGACCCGACTGACAGACCCAAGGGGGTGTGGGGTAACCCAACCGAAGGGGGGGGGATTATTATATGCCGACCCCCCCAAATATACCACCAGCCACCACTGACCAGGGGCATCATTACTATGTCTCTGTGCTTCTCTATGTGTTCTGCCCCACTTTCGTGTACTCTTTATGTTTTGTATTGAACTGCATGAGGTTATCATTTTTCCACAGTATACCGACATCTACTGGAGGTTTTGGGCCACTACAACTTGCTTACTAATATCATTTTGATATCCTTCTTTGTCATCCCCTCCTGTTTAGTGATAGTTGGTCTAGTCCTAGCTACAACATAGACCCTCCCCACTTTTTCCATATTCCCTCAGTCAGTGTTATGCCACGTACACACGATCAGACTTTGACGGACTAGGTCCGACAGGCTTTCCGACAGGCTTGGCAGCAGAGGTCCGCCGGACTTTCAAACGAACGGACTTGCCCACACACGATCACTCCAAAAGTCTGACGGATTTGAACGTGGTGACGTACGACCGAACTAGAATAAGGAAGTTCATGGCCAGTAGCCAATACCTACCTGCCCTAGCGTCGGTTTTCGTCTATTGCACTAGCACACAGACGACAGTATTTTTCGACGGGACTCGAGTCCGTCGGAAAGATTTGAAACGTGTTTTATTTCTAGGTCCGTCTGACTTTTGGGAAAGAAAAGTCCGCTGGAGCCCACACACGATCTAATTGTCTGACGGATTCCGGTCCGCCGGACCAAGTCTGCCGGAAAGTCCGATCGTGTGTATGCGGCATTAGTTGTTCACAGAGATGGGGCGTTGGAAAGTCTGTGGGCTTGATTAACTAAAACTGGAGAAAATCTTGTGCATCTGTGCATGGTAGCCAATCAGCTTCTAACTTTAGTTTGCTCAATTAGGCTGGGTTTACATATATGCAAATTGGAGCGGCACCAGATTTTGCACTCTCCAGTTTTAGTAAATCTACCCCATTGTCTTCGTAAATTTCAAAAGACTGGAAAAGCATCCTCTGTACTGCAATAAGTTGCAGTAAAATTGCAATGCATTCAACCTATCTTTCTTATTAAGAGTTAAGCTGCCTGTGGATTGTGCCAAGTCAGCAAGTGACCATACTGTCAGGGTAAATGTAAAGGATATATCCATAAAAGAAAGTCCCATGGGAGAAAAGAGTGTTTGGAAATGACGATCATACACATGACGGCATGACACCCATCACTATAATCAAAAATGGAGGCTTGCCGAAAAGCCAGCGACACCTCTTACTCAGAGAGGTCACACAGCGCTTGGTTGAATCTCTGATCCACTGAGAAAGAAATCCAGTCATTTCTCTCCTATGGCCATGAATGGAATACACCGGGAGGTTCACAGCAACTCAGAATACAGTATTAAGAAGCCTCGATTGACTTCAGATCTGGAAATATTCCGATTTCCGTTACTACCGCGCCGATGGTGAACATATTTTTCAAGGGCAATGAAAGTGGTGCTCTTGGGGTCCCTGTTGTGTTTTGAATCATAACTTTTAGAAACATTATGTTTATCAAAATCCTTTTGAATATTGGCTATATGTTTTGCCAGTCTAATATGTAGCATTCGTACAGTACGTCGCACATATTGCAAGCCACAGGGGCATCTAAGGATATAAATGACACATTTAGTCTTACATAAATTGAAAGACTTAATGGGATACGTTACTCCTGTGCCTACTGAGGTGAATTCAGTTATTTGGAGGTTTTGTGCCAGGAGGGGCATATGTGCTGGGGGGATGTAGGGGGCAGAGATTTGTACTGTGAGGAGGGAGAATTTATGCTTAGGGGATAATCATGCAGATTAGTGCCCAATTTTTTGGGAGGAGGATTTTTGCTGACACATATTGCTCGTACATCTTAGTGGGGTGGCAAAGTTTGGCATGTTATCCCTGGGATCTAGGTGACCTTGTCCCAGCACTGTGGGTATGTACCATTTTATTTATTTTCATCTGATTTGACAGCACACAAATGCAAGAGACTGCAAGATTTAGCTACAGTTCAACAGCGCATGCTGCTCCTCTTCTCTCCCTGTCTCTCTTCTAATCTATGCATGTTACTATGCCCAAAATCTATGAACATATGAACAACTTGTTAATATAAGTTTTTAATCTTTTGCAATTAATTTAAAATTTTCAATAATCCCTGTCCTTAAGTGGTTTTAAACCTCAGACATGAAATATGAAAAAAGCATTTCCCTGTTTAACTACTTACGGACCGCCCGCCGTCGTTGTACGCCAGCTGTTTGAAGTGGAATATCGTTGTTATAGCAGCAGATAGCTGCCATAACCCCCAGTATCCTCTTTAATAGCAGATGGTCCTTTTTCAGATAAAAGAAGTCTCTGCGGCAGATTCACTGCAAGATCATTTTTATTGGGGGTGAGAGAGGGCCCCCCCTCCTGCCGCGCTCTGGTGGTCTTCGACGCTTACCGGAGCCGTCGGTAGTGGTGGAGACGATAGGGTCCTCTCCCCTCAACAGCCGGGAGCCAAGTGAGGGAAAGATGGCCGCCGCTTAGCTCCATACCATTGGATGACGGAAGCGGCGCAAAACGTCACTTCGGCCCAATGGTCTTAAAGGAGAATATTTATTTATGAAAGGACAGTGTAAAAAAAAAAAATGAAACCCCCCGTCCCGCCGAGCACTTGCGCACAGAAGGGAGCTCATACGTAAGTTGCGCCCGCATATGAAAACGGTGTTCAAATCACACGTGAGGTATCGCCGCGATCGTTAGAGCGAGAGCAATAATTCTAGTAAAAGTAAAGTCTCCTCTGTAACTCAAAACTGGTAACCTGTAGGGGGGGGGGGGGGGGCGGGGAGTGAGCTCTTCTCACTTAGCTGTGCAGCATTTCATTTCAGCTCTCCACCCACTTTGTTTTGACACCTCAGACAAACGTTATAAATTCTGGACTTCTCAGACGTAGAGAAGGCTGCAGATAAACAGGTACAACTTATGTAGGAGGGTATCTCTGTACAACCACTTTAAAATGTTCTGCCTTGCAAGAGACCTTGTTAATGCAGTAAGATCATCCTGTATTTTGTTGCTGCGCTGTCTTCAGTGACCTCAGATTGTTAGCAGAGCATAGTTTATCCTCATGCAGCTTTTTTCCTCCTACACAGCTCATTCCATTTACTTTAATGAATGTATTTTAAACTACATGTTATCTGGATGATCATTAGTGTCTCTATAGTAAAGTTGTTTAATGCACTAGACTAGACATACTGTATGCATGCAAAATCCTCAACTGTGTGACTTTGTGTAAGTGTACTTGGATCTACATTAGTATATATATATATATATATATATATATATGTGGTGGTGTGGTACCCCACCAGAAAAATGATGCAGGGTTCTCAACCAGGCGGGTTGAGGGGCTCCAGGGTGTTTGTTTATTTGGGAGGAAACTGGCTTTTCAGTTTCCTCCATGTTTATTAAAATCCACTTTGGGACCTGGAGCCCGGGGATTTCTTAGAGATCCGGGTGGGATGAAATCCCCAATCCTGGATCCGGGTTTTGGGATCCCCCAGCACACTGACTGGTCAGGTGTGTGCTGGGCTATTTGTAGACACCTGACCATGATTCTGGGCTCCACCCTCCCGAGGAGTCCAGGCTTGCAAGGGAGGTCCCAGAGAGTGCAGGCTGCACTGTGTGAACCAGAGACCTAAGTCTGAGGTTGCTGACAGAAGTCAGGAGAGCTCCATGTGGGAGCCTGAGCAGTGGTGCATCCGCTGCTGAAGAGAGCCAGGTGGCTCGGTATTTTGCAATGCTGCATGTTTAAGCCAGGAGGCTGAATATCCTTTTGTTTGTTGCTGGCAGTTCAAACCCCCTGCGAGGGAAACCACTTTTGTTTTCATTTATGGAACTTTGTTTTCTTTTCTTCCTTTCTTTTAATAAAAGTGGGCCAACAAGCCCTTAAACGCATGACTGGCGTGGACTCGGCTCACTGGTATGCTCTACACAGACGCTAAAGAACCCCCAATATCACAATATATATATATATATATATATACATATATATATATATATATATATATATAATGTGTATATGTATTTTATTATATATATATATATATATATATATATATATATATATATATATATATATATATATATATATATATATATTTTTTTAATACATTTTTTTATTATTATTTGTTATTATTATTATTATACCTGGCAGCCAGTGGAGGAAAAAGCAGACTAGCACCTAGGGCAGTAATAGCGAACCTATGGCACGCGTGCCACAGCTGGCATGCAGAGCCATCTCTGTGGGCACACGAGAGGGTCCAGGATAGAGCTAGAGGTCTCTCTTCCCCTCTCAGCCCCCCCTCCATCTCTTTCAGCCCCCCCTCTTTTTCTGTCCCCCCCTCTTTGTGTCCCCCTCTCTCTGTTCCCCCTCTCTCTCAGCTCACCCCTCTCTCAGCATCTCTCTCGCACCCCTCTCTCTCTGTCCCTCTTCTCTCTCTCTGTCCCCCTTCTCTCTCTCTCTGTCCCCCTTCTCTCTCTCTGTCCCCCTTCTCTCTCTCTGTCACCCTTCTCTCTCTCTGTCACCCTTCTCTCTCTCTGTCCCCTATCTCTCTCTCGACCTGTCCCCCCTCCCTCTCTCTGTTCCTCCTCTCTCTCAGCTCACCCCTCTCTCTCAGCATTTTTTACACCCCTCTCTCTCAGCCCCTCTCCCCCTCTCTGTCCCCCTCCCTCTCAGCATCTCTCTCACAACCCCTTTCTCTCTTACACAACCCCTCTCTCTGTCTCACAACCCCTCTCTCTCTCCCACAACCTCTCTCTCTCTCACAACCTCTCTCTCTCTCTCTCTCACAACCTCTCTCTCTCTCTCTCTCACAACCTCTCTCTCTCTCTCTCTCTCTCTCTCTCTCTCATACAACCCCTCTCTCTCTCACACAACCCCTCTCTCTCACACAACCCCTCTCTCTCACACAACCCCTCTCTCACACAACCCCTCTCTCTCTCTCACACACACACACAACCTCTCTCTCTCTCAACCCCCCCTTTCTCTCTCTCTTAACCCCCCTCTCTCTCAACCCCCCCTCTCTCTCTCTCTCTCAACCCCCCTCTCTCTCTCAACCCCTCTCTCTCTCTCAACCCCCCCTCTCTCTCCCTCTCTCTCACACAACCTCTCTCTCTCAACCCCCCCCTCTCTCTCAACCCCCCCTCTCTCTCTCGCTCTCTCTGTCACAAACCCCCTCTCTCTCGCTCTCTCTCTCACACACAACCCCCCCTCTCTCTCTCTCTCTTTCTCTCTCACACAACCCCCCCTCTCTCTCTCACACACACAACCCCCCCCTCTCTCTCTCTCTCTCACACAACCCCCCTCTCTCTCTCTCTCTCTCTCTCTCTCACACAACCTCTCTCTCTCTCTCTCTCTCTCTCTCTCAGAACCCCTCTCTTTCGCTCACACAACCCCTCTCTTTCGCTCAGCCCCCCTCTGTCGCAAATTGCCGTGTTGGCACTTTGCAACAGAAAACCAATGTATTTATTTCAGTTTGGGCACTCAGGCTCAAAAAGGTTCGCCATCACTGACCTAGGGTATGAAAGGAGAGTTCAGTGTCTCAAATAGGGTAAATTGAACTTGTCCTGATGTTCATTGGTAGAGTATAGAGGAGAATGGAATGTTACCATCAAGGTGGGGATGCCCTAACATTTTACTTGGGACATGCTTAATAAAGCGGTGGATTAAAAAAATACTCTTAAAGAGAATGAATACATTTTTTTTAAATATTTTCTTTGTTTAAAAATATTTCTTTTTTAAAATAAGGTAAATGAATGCTTTACATTTTCACGTGTAGCCAGCAGATGGAGCTCTCTTCTTTTTTTTACATGTTTTTCAGAATCCTAATTTGATCTTTTGAAGATGAATTTCGATCAATGTACGGTATGGGCAGGCTGGCTGTACAGCAGTAGTTGATCGGCTAATCCACTTCTGTACAAACACCGTCAAATTTTCTCCACTTGATAAGCACCGCAGGCTCTAGCTGGCAGCACTGATCAGTATATTCTGATGGTGGGGAAACCTCCCCGCTGTCAGATTACAAAGGCACAGGGGAGAGGATTCTTTCATCTACATCGAGTGTCTAGTTGATTGAAAAAAAAAAAAAAAGAATCCTCTATGGGATTCTTAAAGTGGAAGTAAACTTCCATCGTTTGTTTGTACCTACAGGTAAGCCTATAATAAACGTACGCCATTTAGGAGATATTTACTGTATACGCAGCCGATGACGTCATTGGCGCATGCGCTCTGAAAGAACAGCCGCCCATGCCATTTATTCAGAGCCCTGTGCTGTGACCGGTGGCTGCGGCACGCATGCGTGGGAGTGACGTCATGTGGCTCCAGCCAGTCACAAATCCCGGGAGGAAGACGGTGGAGATAGATGCGCCTTCCAGCGGTGACAACGAGGGCTTCCTTTGTAGGCAAGTTTCATATAATGTGCTAGTATGCGATGCAAGTATCACCCAAATCGTCCTCTCCACTCTTCTCAAGCTCTCTCGTCTCCTCCTCCCATGCTCGTCTCCAGGATTTCTCCAGAGCCTCTCCCATCCTCTGGAATTCGCTACCTCAAGCGGTCCGGCTATCCCCTACTCTTTCTACCTTCAGGCGATCCCTGAAAACTAATTTCTTCGGGAAAGCCTATCACGCCTCCAACTAATCTTTTACCACTCTCATCAGCTCATTCCCCACAGCTACAACCTTTTGTACCACCTGCCCCACCCTCTTTTGATTGTAAGCTCTTCTGAGCAGGGCTTGTATTTAAGGCCCCTTTCACACCGGGGCGTTTTTCATGCGGTGCGGCGCTAAAAATAGCGCCTGTTCACCGCATGAAAAAATCCGGCCCCTTTAACTCCAGTGTGAAAGCCGGCGGGCTTT
The DNA here is from genome assembly GCA_028564925.1 of Lithobates sylvaticus. Taxonomy (NCBI): domain Eukaryota; kingdom Metazoa; phylum Chordata; class Amphibia; order Anura; family Ranidae; genus Lithobates; species Lithobates sylvaticus. The sequence continues at coordinate 173,401,428 of CM053038.1, forward strand.
CACACTGGAGCGGTGCGCTAGCATGATGACAAAAAAAGTCCTGCTAGCAGCATCTTTGGAGCAGTATAGGAGCGGTGTGTTCACCGCTCCTATACCGCTCCTTCCCATTGATTAGAATGGGACACCGCGGTAAAACCGCTGCAATACCGACGCAAAGCGCCGCTACGGCGGCGCTCTGCGGGGGTGTTTAACCCTTTTTCGGCCGCTCGCGGGGGGTAAAACCGCACCACGAGCGGCCGAATACCGCAGTTAAAACTACGGTAAAGCAGCGCTAAATATAGCGCTGCTTTACCGTCACCGCGGCTCCCCGCCCCGTTGTGAAAGGGGCCTTACTGTGTTATAACTGTATTGTCTCCCTTTTTATATTGTAAAGCGCTGCGATAACTGTTGGCGCTATATAAATCCTGTATAATAATAATAATAATGCATACTAGCATATTATGCCTTCCTCTTTGGCCGAAAAGCGCCGCTAAAACACAGCTAAAGCACCGCAAAAATGACCGACGCTTTAGCGGCTGTTTTAGCAGCGCTTCAGTGTGAAAGGGGTCTAACAAAAGACATGTGTAGGCAGGTGCAGTCTACTTTCTCCACTGCGTGTGACACTCAACCACAACAGCATTGCAGAGGGAGAAGAAGTCAAAGGGAACATGGTTCCTCTAGGGTTTCCTGGGCCACCGGGTAAGCTATCCAGTTGAATGCTGCTACCCCATATGACTCTGGCAGCCATCTTGTGTCCGACAGAGTCTATTTAAGATCCTGGCTCCCAGGCTTGGCGCAATTTTTGCCTGTGGGTAGTGTAGGGGCAGATCACCCATCTTACAGGGACAGTATTAGCGGTAGGTAGAGGTTCCAGTTGTGTAGGGAACGCCTTGGTTGTTGAACGTATGAGCGTAGTTGCAGCTTCATTTGTATTTGATACCCCATATTAAATATATGTTGTATAACACAAAAAAGTTTTTTCTTGTCTACTAAACATTGATAACAAACATACACATTTAAAATGATTAATTCAATAAAAACGGCGCCTAATAAAAATAAATCTGCACCAAAAACCATTCTAGTGTCCCTTTTAAGCCGTAGATGACAAAAGTCAGTTAGTTTCTGAATAATGAGATTTAAATCCGAGAGCTGAATCCAATATTCCCCCTAAGCAAGAAGTTTAGGAAGCAACAAGCTGAAAGTATTGGGGTGTTATCAACAGTAAGTGCTATTTCAGGCAGGGAAGCAGATGGCGGAAAGACTACCAGTTCTGTTTTCTCCATAAGTTTAAGGAAACAAGAAGACAGGAAAGATGAGACAGCTGTTAGGCAGTGAGAACACACAATTTAATAGGGAATCTAGACTGGGTCTGGAGAGATAAATTTAAGTATCATCTGCATATAACTGATAATAACAATCACTTCCCGACTCTCCAATAAAAAAAAATATTTAGAATCGTCTATAAAATCAGCCACACAGGACGGCGCAAGTCTTGCCTGTAGCATTTCGATTTCGGTGTTCTCATTGTTAATGACGGGAGAAGATAAGAATACACATTTGGGTGATTTCCTCGGTCTCCAGGATTTCTGTTCTCTGTGCGCAAATGTTTAGCAATGAGCACCATTTATTATTTTATTTTCAATATTCAAGTGGTAGGCTGGCCAATAGCTGCAGTAGAAATGACGGTCTGCCCTAAAACGGTAAATTCAAGGAAAATTCCACTTGTAATTAAGAAATGAAATAACATGTATAATTGCTACAGTCATAATTTAAAGCATAATTAAACCTCAACCACTTAACCTCTTGCCTACTGGGCACTTACACCCCCTTCCTGCCCAGGCCATTTTTCATCTTTCAGCGCTGTCGCACCTTGAATGACAATTGCGCGGTCATGCTACACTGTATCCAAACAAATTTTTTAGCCTTTTCTTTTGGTGGTATTTAACCACTTAAGCCCCAGACCAATTTGCAGCCAAAGGAACAGGCCCTTTTTTGCGATTCGGCACTGCGTCGCTTTAACTGACAATTGCGTAGTCGTGCGACGTGGCTCCCGAACAAAATTGGCGTCCTTTATTTCCCACAAATAGAGCTTTCTTTTGGGGGTATTTGATCGCCCCTGCGGTTTTTATTTTTTGCGCTATAAACAAAAATAGAGCGACAATTTTGAAAAAAATGCAATATTTTTTTTACTTTTTGCTATAATAAATATCCCCCAAAAAATATATAAAAAAACATTTTTTTTTTCCTCAGTTTAGGCCGATATGTAGAAGAATACGTAGTTTTGGTAAAAAAAATCGCAATTAGCGATTATTGATTGGTTTGCGCAAAAGTTATAGCGTTTACAAAATAGGGGATAGTTTTATAGCATTTTTATTAATATTTTTTTTTTACTTGTGTAGCGGGGTTCTACCCCTTTTAGGCTCAGAGACTACATCTCCCACAATTCCCCAGGCCCCAGGGCTGCTGACTTCCGCCCGGGAGGCTGCTGGGGGAGATTATAAAAGGGAAGAGCGGAGACCGCCTCTTCCTCTTGGGACACTTCCTCTTCTGAGGCCTGACAGGACTGGCCTGCCTCTGCTGACAGAGCGTGTGACGCGGAGACTGCAGCCAGCAGAGACACCTGTGCGGACCGGAGCTGAAGGCCTGAAGCCTGGGCCTTGCAGCCGATGGAGTGAGACTCTCACCCCTCAGAGTCCACAGCAGCGGAGCGGAGACTTCCCCTTACTGTCGGTCGGACGGAGCTGATGACCGGAGTTCAGGGCTGTGACTGAGGAGACCGGACGCCGCCATTGAAGAGACCAGAGCCACCATTGGAGGGACCGGAGCTGAGGACGGTACCCAAGGATTGGTGAGAGAGCCGGAAGGCTCATCCTGTATTGACACACACGTTTTATGCCTACTGAACTGCCTAGGCGCAATTTACCTCAGAGCAGCAATGTTACTTTCTGTGGATTACAAATGACACCATTTAAAGCTACATGTGCACCACCTCTACAGATTTATTGCCGGTGAAGAATACTGTACTAGTACAAGGACTGAGCTCTATTGCTAGGGATCAGGCCTGGTCCATTAGGTAGGCGCAGATAGATTTATTGCACCTCAGGGGTGCATAGCAGACGGTCGCCACACTGGGCGCTCCGTTTCCCCATTGTTAGATTGATATACCTGTGTACATGTTAAAGTGCATATTGCAGGGACCTGCTAAAGTATTGTAAGATATATGTTCAAATGCATGTTGCTATTCTTTTTTCCTTACTGACAAAAGTAAAGCCAGTTATTCTTATCTCAGCAGTCTGCTTGTGAGTTCATATCAATTACACTTAGAGTATAAGCTAAGTTTTATGTGCATAGGGACGTACCCCTTTACTAACTGTGCCAGAGCGGGTAGAGCCAAATTGCCGGGGGTTGGTGGAGCTGTACTCAGGGACCCAAAACAAACCAGCGGCTCTCTTAACTGGGGGTAGCGCTACACGTGGGGGCTCGTAATCCGGGATCCTGAGTCAGCGGGAAAAGCCGCCAGAAGGTACCGGCATGGACCCAATAGAAGTGGGACGGTGGTCCGCAACATGGGCCGCTGACCCAGCCGCAGCAGCAGTCATTGAACTGCCAGGGATATGGCAGAGAGAGGCAGTGAAGCAGCTCATAATGTCATTATCCCCATGCCAGAAGTCATGGATAATGGACATGAGAAATGATGCTGGGTACACATACGCCTTAATAGAATGGAAGGAAGAGACTCCAGAGCAGTTCAGGAGCCAGAGCATACAGGCACCGAATGGTCAGGCCTATCAAGTGCTGCATGCGCTGCCGCGCAAGGGAGAAGGTTCTCCTATGAAAGCCATTCTATCCCCAAAGAAGGAAGAGCAGAAGGGCGCGGAAAGTCCCGCACCCACACACACTACTCTTAGTGCAGAACTGTGTGCTGTCCTAGGGGAGATTGTGACTCAGTGCAGAAGAGACCCCGGGGATTACCCAATGTCGGGATACAGGAAACTCCGGATGTTTTCAGGGAGGACACCTGTACCCTCGGGAGAAGAGGGATTTGAAGAGTGGTTAGATGGTGCCACGCAGGCCCTAGAAGAATGGGAGGTCTCTGAAGGCAGAAAGAAGCAAAGGATTGTCGAAAGCCTAAAAGGGCCTGCCTTAGAGGCCATACGCAATCTGAAGACGAGCAAAAAGGATTGCACTGCCCAGGACTACATAGACATCCTGGAAGGTGTGTTTGGTGGGACAGAAAAAGTCACAGAACTTACCTATCAGCTGGAACACTGTTACCAGAAGACAGGGGAGAAGCTGTCAGAGTACATGGGACGCATAGACAAGATCCTGCATAGGATTATCCTGAAGAAGGGGATAGATCCAGGGAAGGTAGATGAAGCCCGTGCCCAGCAGGTGATGAGGGGAGCCCAACCCTTGGACCCTGTCGCACTAATTCTACGCACCCGGCAGGATGGGAAGAGCCTGGACTACCCTGACCTCATCCGAATGGTCAGAGAAGAAGAGGCCATGTTGGAAGAGAAAAGGGAGAAGCAGGTGATGGGGTCTACAAAACTTCCAGTGGCCACGGTCAGGTCGGCCTTAACCCCTGAAAGAGACACAGAGGTAGATGCCCTGAAGTTGCAGATGTCCCAGATGATGGAGATACTGACGTCTCTAGTGGCGAAAGAGACGCCCAGTCCCAAGAAAGAAACAAGCAGGAGGGAATTGTTTCCAGCTGTTTCAGCACCAGCATCCCCACCTGACTACGGTGAGATGATTTGCTTTAATTGTGGAGGAATTGGTCATGTTGCAGCTGTATGTGCCAGTCCCAAGAAGAAGAAGGCAGAAAGCCGCCAGCCGGCGGGAAACGCCAAAGGGCCCCGGTGAAGGAGTCAACCGGGTGCCCATCACTTTCAGTGAGCTCCAAGAAGCACAACAGGAAGAGAAAGCGAGGAGACCAAACCCCTCAGAAGGGGCCCAGGGATCCTCAACCAAGGTGCACTCCAGAGAAAGGGGGCAAGACCCCTCCGGAGAGACACAGCACCCCCAAGCGTGAACTCTTTAAAGTGAGAGATAACAATGTCCCTCAACGGGTTCACACTCCCACTAAGAGGGAGAAAATCAATGCATACCAGGCTCAAGAAAGGAGCAAGTGCAAATCAAGTGCTGGTAAAGCAAAGAGTCCAAAGAAGAGGACAGCATCAACTAGGCCCTACCCAGAAGAGCTAGTTGGTCCATCCCCTACTGTACCCATCCAGGTGGAAGGAGTGTACACGAAGGCCCTCCTAGACACTGGAGCACAAGTGACCCTGTTGTACAGGGACTTCTATGACAGATACCTGAGTCATCTGCCTATACAGAAGATAGAAGAGTTGGAGATAAGGGGATTGGGAACTCAGAGTTTCCCCTATGATGGATACTTACCCATACGGCTGACCTTTGACCCATCCGTAGCTGGGAAGACTGAAGTGTTTGACACCTTAGCAGTGGTGTGTCCCCGCCCACCAGGAACCAGCAAGACGTCCCTGATCATAGGGACGAACACGGACCTAGTCAGAAGACTCCTGACCCCCCTGGTGAAGAAAGAGAGTCTTTCAACTCCCAAGATCCATCCCATGCTGAAGGCAGCCTACCAGCGGTTGGTCCTAGAGCAGAAGACCCCAAGTGAGGGGATAGGAAGGGTATGGAGGCTTGGAAAAGAAGGAGCAGTGTTACAGCCTGGAGAGGTGACCTGCATGAGAGCCACGGTGAAACTTACTTGGGAGCAGCCTGGCCCCTTTGTAATGTTGGAGCCCGACCCAATGGAGGGTCACTCAGGTCTGGAGGTGATACCAGAAGTAATTTCACTGAAGGACCTGAAGAAGGCTAGAGGAAGAGTCCCTGTCAGTGTGAGGAACCCCACGGAGAGGCCCGTGGAGATCCCTGCCAGGATGCTTCTGGGACAGGTGAGTCCTGCTGTCCCAGTTGGCTGGTCAGAAGTGAAGGGGACGGGTGAAAGTGAAGATGTTTGGAAGAAACTCTCCATGGAAAACCCAAACCTACCTGGAGCTTGGAAAGAGAGAGCCAAGGCCCAGCTGACCAGATGGGAGAAGATTTTCTCCAAAGATGAGTTTGATGTGGGGTGTGCGAGGAGTGCCACCCATCGAATCCGCATGCAAGAGGACAAGCCATTCAGAGAGAGAGTGAGGCGAGTCCCGCTAGCAGATCTGGAGGATCTGAGGGAGCAGCTTGCGGAATTGAAGAAGACGGGAGTGATTAGGGAGTCCAGAAGCCCCTACGCCTCCCCAATTGTGGTAGTCAGGAAGAAGAATGGGTCATTGAGACTCTGCATTGACTACAGAACTCTCAACAGGAGGACCATTCCTGACCAGTACACCACGCCAAGGATAGAAGATGCCTTGCAGAGTTTATCTGGAGCTAAGTGGTTCAGTGTGATGGACCTCAAGAGTGGGTATTACCAGATCCCCATGCATCCAGAAGATAGAGAAAAGACTGCCTTCATAACCCCAGTAGGATTCTTTGAGTTCAACAGGATGCCCCAGGGCCTATCTGGAGCCCCTGCTACGTTTCAACGCCTAATGGAAAGGACTGTTGGAGACATGAACCTCATAGAAGTCCTGGTGTATCTGGACGATGTCATTGTCTTTGGAAAGACTTTGGAAGAACATGAAGCCAGGTTGGAGAAAGTACTGAAGAGGCTCAGTGAAGAGGGACTTAAACTTTCTCCAGAGAAGTGTCGGTTCTATCAGTCCTCTGTGAACTATCTGGGACACATAGTGTCTGAAAAAGGAGTGTCTACAGACCCTGAGAAGCTGGAGGCAGTTACTTCGTGGCCAAGGCCCACAACAGTTACAGAACTTCGGTCTTTCTTGGGGTTCTGCTCCTACTACCGCAGGTTTGTGGATGGATTTGCCCGCATTGCCAAACCCCTCAACGAGCTGCTGAAGACAGAAGGAGAGGAAGATGGAATGGGGTCTAGGAGGTCCAGTGAGTCGGTCCAAGACCAGTGGAACTCAAGGTGTGAAGAGGCTTTCAGAACCTTGAAGAGAAGTCTCACTACAGCCCCAGTTTTGGCCTACGCTGATCCCACTAGACCATATGAGCTACATGTTGATGCCAGCCATGAGGGCCTAGGTGGAGTACTCTACCAGGAGTATGAAGACCAGCTACGACCAGTGGCTTATGTGAGCCGGAGCCTGACCCCCTCCGAGAAGAACTATCCCACCCACAAGTTGGAGTTCTTAGCCCTCAAGTGGGCAGTTGTTGACAAACTGAGAGACTATCTGTATGGGGCCGAGTTTACTGTAAAGACAGATAACAACCCCTTGACCTATCTATTCACCACCGCCAAGCTGGATGCAACTGGACACAGATGGTTGGCGGCGTTGTCTGGATTCAATTTCAGTCTCAAGTACAGACCAGGGGCTGGAAATAGGGATGCAGATGCCCTGTCCCGAAGATCCCATGTCATGGTCGATGACTGGGAGACTGGACCCAAGTGGCACCAGATGGAGTGCGAGCCCTTTGTCAGGGGGCTGAACTCCAAGCCAGAGGAGGATCCAGAGCTGAAGAGATAGGAGTTACCACAGTGGGAGTCCCAAAGTGTTACTGTGGGGTAACTCAACTGGCAGAAGAGTGTCTGCCGAAGCTGTCCAAGAAGGAGCTAAGGTGTGACCAATTGGAAGATCCCATGGGGAGATTGGTCCTGGAAGCCCTGGAAGACAAGAGTCCAGAGGGACTTCGCCTTCACCCTTCTAAAGAAGCTCGCCTACTGAGGAGAGAGTTGGACAAGTTACAGGTGCATCAGGGGGTAGTCTACCGAAGGGGCCCCTCTGATGGCCCAGAAGACAAGTGGCAGTTGTTTCTCCCAGAGAAGCATCGAGAGACTGTGCTGATTGCCTTACATGACCAGCATGGTCACTTGGGAGCAGAGAGAACCCTCCAACTTGTCAGAGACCGGTTTTATTGGCCCTGCATGAGGGCCGAAGTGGAGGAGTATTGCCATTCTTGTGCAAGATGCATTCAGAGAAAGACTTTACCCCATCAAGCTGCCCCAATGGGCCACCTACAGAGTCAAGGCCCAATGGATCTGGTATGCATTGATTTTCTCTGCCTTGAACCCGATTTGAGCGGATTGGGAAATGTTCTGGTGGTAACCGACCATTTCACTCGTTATGCTCAGGCTTTCCCAACCAAGGACCAGAAGGCCTCTACAGTAGCCAAGGTACTCCTGGAGAAGTACTTTGTTCACTATGGACTGCCACAGAGAATCCATTCAGACCAAGGAAGGGACTTTGAGAGTCGCCTGATCAGGAAGCTACTAGATTCTCTGGGAGTAGAGAAGACTAGAACTACACCATATCACCCTCAAGGTGATGCCCAGCCTGAAAGGTTCAACAGGACACTATTGAACATGTTGGGAACGTTGGAAACAGAGAAGAAGCAACATTGGAGCCAACACATTTCAGCTCTAGTACATGCCTACAACTGCACCACAAGTGATGTGACAGGTTTTTCCCCTTACCGGCTTATGTTTGGGAGAGAAGCAAGATTGCCAGTGGATTTGGCCTTCGGCATTTCTTTGGACCATGCCTCTGCTGCCTCCCACAAAGGATATGTGGACAGACTGAGGCGCAGTCTGAAGATAGCTTATGAAAAAGCTCAAGCGGCCTCTGACCAGAGAGGGGCCCGAAATAAGAGGAACTTTGACCTGAAAGTTAGAGTACAGGACCTACAGCCTGGGGACCGTGTACTGTTACGAAACCTAGGGATCCCTGGGAAACACAAGATTGCTGATAGATGGAGATCAGAACCATATATCATCTGTAGAAAACTTCCAGGATTGCCTGTCTACAAGTTGAAACCAGAGGGAAGATTGGGGCCTTTGAAGACCTGGCATAGGAATCATTTGCTCCCACTCACTGAAGCAGTCAGAATGCCTCCAGTAAGAGATGTACCTGAATCTGTTTCCATTCTGGATACCCCCAGGCCTAACACTAGGTCTCAGACGTCCCAAGTTAGGGGTGGTGGGGACCCCCAACCTGAAGAAGAAAGAGGAGAACTTGAATGGCTATGGCCTTCCTCAACTCCAGGAAATGCTGCCATAGATCTTCCACTTACTGAAGATGTGGAAGATAACACATTGAACCCAGAAGCCACAGAGTTTGTGCCATTCAGTGATGTGCCTGAGTGCTGGGAAGATATCCCTGGTCTCTACCCAGAACAAGAAGAAGATGTTCCAGAACCAGAGATGTTGCCAGAATGTGTTCCTGAAGAAGTTCCAAGAGAACAGAGAGCTCGCAGAGTTGTGAAGCCTCCCAAGAAGTTAACTTACCCCAAGATGGGAGAAAGTTCAGAGGACTCTGTTACTACAGCAAGGAGAAGTGCTGAAAGCCCTGACCCTTCCGCTGTTCATTTAGTGGAGGGCAACCCCAGCTCACTCTCTGGCACAGTTAAGCAGGTTGCACACACTGAAGTGACCTGTAGACAGGACAGCTCCCCATCTTATGCTAATTGGTGGGAAGCTCCTCTGTCCAAATTATGTGAAAATGTTGTTCCCGAGAAAGTTTGTAGTTTGAACACTATCTTTGGGGACCAAAGATTCAAAGTGGGGGGAGTGTGTAGCGGGGTTCTACCCCTTTTAGGCTCAGAGACTACATCTCCCACAATTCCCCAGGCCCCAGGGCTGCTGACTTCCGCCCGGGAGGCTGCTGGGGGAGATTATAAAAGGGAAGAGCGGAGACCGCCTCTTCCTCTTGGGACACTTCCTCTTCTGAGGCCTGACAGGACTGGCCTGCCTCTGCTGACAGAGCGTGTGACGCGAAGACTGCAGCCAGCAGAGACACCTGTGCGGACCGGAGCTGAAGGCCTGAAGCCTGGGCCTTGCAGCCGATGGAGTGAGACTCTCACCCCTCAGAGTCCACAGCAGCGGAGCGGAGACTTCCCCTTACTGTCGGTCGGACGGAGCTGATGACCGGAGTTCAGGGCTGTGACTGAGGAGACCGGACGCCGCCATTGAAGAGACCAGAGCCACCATTGGAGGGACCGGAGCTGAGGACGGTACCCAAGGATTGGTGAGAGAGCCGGAAGGCTCATCCTGTATTGACACACACGTTTTATGCCTACTGAACTGCCTAGGCGCAATTTACCTCAGAGCAGCAATGTTACTTTCTGTGGATTACAAATGACACCATTTAAAGCTACATGTGCACCACCTCTACAGATTTATTGCCGGTGAAGAATACTGTACTAGTACAAGGACTGAGCTCTATTGCTAGGGATCAGGCCTGGTCCATTAGGTAGGCGCAGATAGATTTATTGCACCTCAGGGGTGCATAGCAGACGGTCGCCACACTGGGCGCTCCGTTTCCCCATTGTTAGATTGATATACCTGTGTACATGTTAAAGTGCATATTGCAGGGACCTGCTAAAGTATTGTAAGATATATGTTCAAATGCATGTTGCTATTCTTTTTTCCTTACTGACAAAAGTAAAGCCAGTTATTCTTATCTCAGCAGTCTGCTTGTGAGTTCATATCAATTACACTTAGAGTATAAGCTAAGTTTTATGTGCATAGGGACGTACCCCTTTACTAACTGTGCCAGAGCGGGTAGAGCCAAATTGCCGGGGGTTGGTGGAGCTGTACTCAGGGACCCAAAACAAACCAGCGGCTCTCTTAACTGGGGGTAGCGCTACACTAGTAATGATGGCGATCAGCGATTTTTATTGTGACTGCGACATTATGGCGGACACATCGGACATTTTTGACACATTTGTGGGACCATTGTCATTTATACAGAAATCAGTGCTATTTAAATGCACTGATTCCTATGTAAATGACAGTGGCAGTGAAGGAGTTAACCACTAGAGGGCGGGGAGGGGTTAGTGTGACGTGTGTGTTTTTTTTTTTACAGTAGGGGGCGTGGCTTTACGTCTGACGTCACTGATCGGCTTTCCCGATGACAGGGAACAGCCAATCAGTGACAGGCAGTGTAGGAAGCACAGGGAGAGGTTTGTTTACACAGACCTCTCCCCGTTCTTCAGCTCTGTGACCCGATCGCGGGACACCATCGGCGATCGGGTCCGCTGGTCCCGCGGCCGCGGTCACGGAGCTCAGGACCGAGTCGCGAGCGTGCCGCCGGCGGTGCGCGCGCGACCCACGGCTGGGCTCTTAAAGGACCACGTACAGGTACATGGTTTTGCCCAGCCGTGCCATTCTGCCAACGTATATGTGCAAGATGCGGTCCTTAAGCGGTTAATAACTGCTGTTTTTTTTTTTTTTTACAAAAAAGACCAAACATTTTGAAAAAAAAGTTTTTTACCTTTTTTCTGTCAGTAAATGTTGTAACTAAGTAATTTTTTGCCTTCACTGATGTGCGCTGATGAGGCGGCACTGATAGGCTGAACTGGTGGGCATTGATGAGGTGGCACTTATGGGCACTGATGAGCCAGCACTTATGGGCGCTGATTAGGTAGCACTGATGAGGAGGCACTAATATGCCACACTTATGGGCACTGATAGGTGGCACTGATATGTGGCACTGATGAGCACTTATAGGCAACACTGGTGGGCACTATTAGGCGGCACGGATAGGCGGTACTGATGGGCATTGATGGGTGGCACTGATGGGCAACACTGGGCATTACTGATGGCCATTGATTGACAGCAGTGATGGGCATTGAAGGGCACTGATAGGCGGCACTGATTGCCAGCACTGACTGGCATGCTTAACAGTTGGTTGATTGGTGGCACTTGTGGGCAGTGGTGGGCACTGATTGCTGCCACTGGTGGGCACTGAGAGCTGGCATTGGTGGGCAAAGATTTGTGACACTATTTGCAATATTGTAATCAGGGCACTGATAATCAGTGCCCTGATTACACTCCTAATTGTCACCCTACGAAGAGATGCCAGTGATCGGCTCTCCTCGCCACACTCTGTCAGTGTGAGGCGAGGAGCACTGATTATGGCACTTCCTTGTTTACATGTGACCAGCTGTGATTGGAAGCTCCATTGATGAAATCTGACCTAAGCACATATATCTGTAGTGTTTAATTATCTCTCTCCAAAGCTCTAAGTGTCGCTGCTTTCTGCTGCTCACTTCCTCAGTTTTCATCAGAGTAATTTCTGACAAGTTCTCTGACACATGAGATAACAGCAGCTAAAAATTTGTGTCGGGGAAGGAGCATAGCGGAAGATAAGCAGAGAGCTTGTCTATTCACAGTACGGCTCTGCATGTTCCTTCGTTCCTCTGCCTATGGGAAGTAGGGGTGTGTCCCTTTCCTCCAATCAGCTCTCACACAGTGTAAGCCCAGACTCCACACTCACTGCTGAAACAGGAAACAAGATTTGTAACACGATCTGCACTTTCTAAAGAGTGTAGAAAGGCAAAAACAGCAGATATACAAGTAAAACTTCTGTAGGGAGATTTGTTTCATCTCTGTATATCATCTGAGGCTAGACATTTTCGACAAATTCAATAATTCGGAAATATCCGAATTAACGAAAACACGTTTAACAAATTTTTTCGAAGATTTGTAAATTAGAAAATCCGAAAATTGGAAAATCTAAAATAATAACGAACTATTAAATTAGAGGTATTGGAATTTCCTTTCAAATTTGGCTGTTAGTGAACGTAACAAATACAAATTTATCCGAAATAACGAATGCCGCATCTAAACGAATGGAAGGTAACAAATTAATAATAATAAAATAACAATAATAATAATAATAAAAACTTTTTATTATAATTATTTATTATTAATTAGATCCGTTCCATTTGTTTAGATGCACCATTCCTTATTTCGGATAATTCGTAATAAATTTGTATTCTTTACGTTCACTAACAGCCAAATTTGAAAGGAAATTCCAATACCTATATTTAATAGTTAGTCATTATTAGTTAGTTATTTATTTAGACTTTTTCGGACTTTCGAATTTTCAGATTTTCTTTATTATTTTCATATTACCAAATTTTTGAATTTACGAATTGCGATCATAACGAATGACCCGAGAAACAAATTTTTTTTTTTTTTTTACCCAGTGCACATGTCTATCTGAAGCTGTTCTCTTCACTAGGCATAGGAGATGGTTTGCACCCACTTTAACCAAAATGTTTCCTATCCTCCTAAAGATTAGCCCTAGCTGGTGTGTGTGTGTGTTAGTTTTATCTTTTTTTTTTTTCTTGTTTCTTACCTTTTTAGCTTTAAAGGTCCAGTGCTGTGCTTGTTCAATGCTTTCCCATAAGCTGACTACAGTTGTAGTATTTGTACCCCTTGACATTGTCCACATTTTGTCATGTTACAACCAAAAACATAAATGTATTTCATTGGGATTTTATGTGATGGACCAACACAAAGTGGCACATAATTGTGTAGTGGAAGGAAAATTATAAAAACATGAATATGCTTTCGTTGATACTGGGGCAGAGCTTCACCTTCCAGCAGGACAAGTCTTTTGCAGGCTCTAACAGGTTTTCTTCTAAGATTGCCCTGTATTTGGCTCCATTTATCTTCCCATCAACTCTGATCAGCTTCCCTGTCCCTGTTGAAGAAAAGCATTCCCACAGCATGATGCTGCCACCACCATGTTTCACGGTGGGGATGGTGTGTTTAGGGTGATGTGCAGTGTTAGTTTTCTGCCACACATAGCGTTTTGCTTTTAGGCCAAAAAGTTCAATTTTGGTTTCATCTGACCTGAGTGCCTTCTACCACATGTTTGCTGTGTCCCCAACATTGCTTCTCGCAAATGGTACTTCTCATGGATTTCTTTCAACAATGGCTTTTTTTCTTGCCACTCGTACACACGGTCGGAAATTCCGACCACAAAATCCGTTGGATTTTTTCCGACGGATTTTGTCTGAAACTGGTGTTGCATACACATGGTCGGACAAAGTTGTCGGAAAATCCGATCATTCCGAACATGGTGACGTTCGTTGCGTAAGACAGAGCTACATAGATGCTAGTAGCCAATAGCTTTGGTCTCGTAGTTTGATCTGAGCATGCGTGGCCCTTTGTCAGAATTCTCTACACACGATCGGAAAAAGTCTGATCGGATTTTGTTGTCGGAAAATTTGAGAGCAGGATCTTCCGATGGAGCCCACACATGGGCGGATTTTCCGAAACATGGTCCGATCGGACATTTTCCGATGGAAATTCCAACCGTGTGTACGGGGCATAACATAAAGGTCAGATTTGTGGAGAGCACAACTAATAGTTGTCTTGTGGACAGATTCTCCCACCTGAGCTGTGGATTTCAGCAGCTCCTCCAGAGTTACCATGGGCATCTTGGCTGCTTCTCTGATTAATGTTCTCTTTGCCCGGCCTGTCAGTTTAGGTGGACGGCCATGTCTTGGTAGGTTTGCAGTTGTGCCATACTCTTTCCATTTTTGGATGATGGATTGAACAGTGCACTGTGAGATGTTCAAAGCTTGGGATATTTTTTTTATACCCTAACCCTGCTTTAAACTTCTCCACAACTTTATCCCTGACCTGTCTGGTGTGTTCCTTGGCCTTCATGATGCTATTTGTTCACTAAGGTTCTCTAACAAACCCCTGAGGGCTTCACAGAACAGCAGTATTTATTCTGAGATTAAACTACACACAGGTGGACTATTTAGTAATTAGGTGACTTCTGAAGACAATTGGTTCCATTAGATTTTAGTTAGGGATATCAGGGTAAAGGGGGCTGAATACAAATGCACACCACACTTTTCAGATATTTATTTGTAAAAAAATTGAAAACCATTTATCATTTTCCTTCCACTACACAATTATGTGGCGCTTTGTGTTGGTCTATCACATAAAAGCCCAATAAAATATATTTACTTTTTTGATTGTAACATGACAAAATGTGGAAAATTTCAAGGGGTATGAATACTTTTTCAAGGCACTGTGTGTGTATGTACACTGAGCAAAATTATAAGCGCAACATTTTTGTGTTTGCCCCTATTTATCATGAGCTGAACTCAAAGATCTACTACTTTCTCTATGTAATCAAAAGGCCTTTTTCTCTCAAATATTCACAAATCTGTCTAAATCTGTGTTAGGCCGGTTTCCCACTGGTACGACACGACAGTCATACGATCTGACATGGCCCTGCAACTTGAAGTCTGACATCCGTCCAACTCCAATGAACGGAGATCCGACTTTGATCCCGACAATGCCAGGCACTTTATGTCTGGTATGAATCTTTAGGGGAAACTCCACTCCAAATTTTTTTTAAAAATGGCATGGGTTCCCCCTCTAAGACCATATCAGACCCTTATCCGAGCACGCAGCCCTGGCAGGACAGGATAAAGGAGGGAATGAGCGAGAGCCCCCCCTTCCTGGACCATACCAGGCCACATGCCCTCCACTTGGCGACATCTGTGGTTAGTGCTGTGTGATAAAACTGCACATTTTACTGTAGAGTGGCCTTTTATTATGGCCAGCCTAAGGAACACCTGTTCAATAATCATGCTGTCTAATCAGCATCTTGATATGCCACACCTGTGAGGTGGATGGATTATCTCGGCAAAGGAGAAGTGCTCACTAACACAGATTCAGACAGATTTGTGAACAATATTTGAGAGAAAAGGCCTTTTGTGGACATAGAAAAAGTGATAGATCTTTCAGTTCAGCTCATGATAAATAGGGGCAAACACAAAAGTGTTGCGTTTATAATTTTGCTCAGTGTATATATACACACTAACATTTTATGCATTTTTTTTTATCCTGAAATACAATATACACAGCTCGAAAAAATTAAAGGAACAATTTGAAAACACATCAAATTTCAATGGGGAAAAATATCAGGTTAGAAATAAAAGGATGCCACATCGTTTGATGGAAATGAAAATGATCAACCTACAGAGGGCTGAATTCAAAGACAACCCATGAATCTAAGTGAAAAAGTGATGCAGCAGGCTAGTCCATTTTGCTGAAATTTCATTACAGCAACTCAAAATGGTATTCAGTAGTTTGTATGGACCGCATGTGCTTGTATGCATGCCTGACAATGTTGGGACATGCTCCTAATGAGACGAAAGATGGTGTCCTGGGGTATTTCTTCCCAGATCTGGACCAGGGCATCACTGAGCTCCTGAATGAACTGAGGTGCAACCTGGCGGCGTTGGATGGACCGAAACATAATGTCCCAGTGGTGTTCTACTGGATTTACGTCAGGTGAGCATGAAGGCCATTCAATAGTATGAATTCCTTAATTCTCCAGGAACTGTCTGCATACTCTTGCCACATGAGGTCGGGCATTGTCATGCACCAGGAGGAACCCAGGACCCATTGCACCAGCATAGGGTCTGACAATGGGTCCAAGGATTTCATACTGACACCTAATGGTAGTCAGGTTGCCTTTGTGTACCCTGTAGAGGTCTGTGCGTCTCTCCATGGAGATACCTCCCCAGACCATGACTGACCCACCACCAAACTGGTCATGCTGAACGATGTTACAGGCAGCATAACATTCTCCACGGCTTCTCCAGACCCTTTCCCATCGGTCACATGTGCTCAGGGTGAACCTGCTCTCATCTGTGAAAAGCACAATGCCGACCTGCCAATTCTGGTGCTGAGTGACAAATGCCAATCAAGCTCCACAGTGCCGGGCAGTGAGCACAGGCTCACTGGAGGACGTCAGGCCCTCAGGCCACCCTCATGAAGTCTGTTTCTGATTGTTTGGTCAGAGACATTCACACAAGTGGCCTGCTGGAGGTCATTTTGTAGGGCTCTGGCAGTTCTCATCCTGCTCCTTCTTGCACAAAGGAGCATATACCAGTCCTGCTGATGGGTTAAGGACCTTCTACGGTCCTGTCCAGCTCTCCTCAAGCAACTGCCTGTCTCCTGGAATCTTCTCCATGCTTTTATTGATGTGCCATCCTGGAGGAGTGTGACTGCCTGTGCAACCTCTATAGGGTCCAGGTATCGCCTAATGCTAACAGTAGTGAAAATTTGTGAAAAACAGTCAGATAAGATGAGTAGGGAAAAACATTTCAGTGGTCTCCACCTGTAAAACCATTCCTGTTTTTGAGGTCGTCTCTTTGTTGCCCATCTAGTGCACCTGTTGTTAATTTCATTAACACAGAAGCAGCTGAAACTGAAACAACCCGCTCTGCTACTAAACTGACCATATCAATATCCCAGGAGTTTAATTGAATTGATGCTATACTCTGCTTAAAAAGTGTTCCTTACATTTTTTTGAGCAGTGTATATGTAGTGTATTGTATTTCATGACAAAAGAAATGCATAAAAATGATCTTTTTTTTAGTTAAGTAAGTATGTAGTATTTCTTACCATCATACAATCTCATATGCAGCCAGCAGAAGGAGCTCTAGTCTCTTTTTAAATCATCAGTATAAATGCTTTTTAGCTGTGCTGAAAAAGGATGGTTGTTTACAGAGCTCCAATAAGTCATCACATCCCATATTAAAAGACTTGAGGAGTTGTTGGTTACTATCAGACAAATGGTGCTGAAAAGCATGCTCTTGTCTCTTTAGATATAGAGAATACTTTGTCATGTATTCAGCATTTATTTGTAAAACCAAGCCGTATATAGCACAGACCCCAAAGAAACTTTATTGACTGCTTCATTGCAACACTGCTTTTCCCAGTCTGCACAGAGTTTGGTGTAACATTTCATACATATGGACTGGTGCATGGGTCACGTAGGAGTAAGGTTTTAAATATTTGTAACAATGTTCTTCTGTACTACCTGTAACATAATATACTTCTTGTACTTTGTATTATACTATATTTTAATAAAGTGTATATTTTTATTACATCATTTACGTGTTAATGCAGAACAAATGTTATGTGTTTGACCTAATATGCTTGTGATGAAAATGTACAGAAATCATATCTCACGGGAAGATATCTTCTCAATAATCCACAAATATTGTTTTGTCTGTGATGGAAGGGGACAGGGAAAGGATCTCAGAGGAAGATATCCTCTCCAAGATTCCAGAGTGTTGTAAAGCTGTGATGGAAAAGGTTGAGCCACTATCCAGGAGCAAGAGTTCCACTCTATTATCCATGAGGCTGTGATGGAAGGGATTAGAGCTGAGATATCTGAGAAAATATTTTCAGAATCCCAGAGTATTTTAAAAATCCAGTTTCTCACTAGGATATCATTATCAGTCAGAGTTGTTGGTTAATTATGTGAAACGTGCGATAAGCACAGCTCATGGAGGTGCAACTCTTCCTGTTATATACCAGAGATGTGCCCTTGGTCTTAAAGCTAGGCTTTCTAATTATTGGTCCTTCAAATAAAAATGTGTTTCGAAGGTTACCCTTCATCAGGCTCATTCAAGCTCTGATGAAGAAGGGTAACTGTCAAGAAGGACATCCCGATCGTCCATTTGCCCCCAGGAATCTTACCTGCAGAATCCCCAACAGCGGAGCCAGCCGGCACACTCTGGTGCCTGCCAACGCAGGTGGGTGCACGCGGGTGCGCGCTAACATAGGTGGGCTCACGCGGGTGCGCGCTAACATAGGTGGGCGCACGCGGGTGCGCGCTAACGCAGGTGGGCGCACGCGGGTGCGCACTAACACTGAGGGGCGCACGCGGGTGCGCGTTAACGCAGATGGACGCACGCGGGTGCGTGAGGGCACCAATTGGCGCGATAATGTGCATGTGAGCACGCGAATGCGCAGGGGTATGCGCGAATGCGCACAGGAATGCACGGGGGCGCACAGACACGCAGCATGACGGACCTTGGCGCCGATAGGTTTATTTAAAGGAGCCTGTCTCCTGGCCTCCTTGCTGTCCGGTCTACATCGTTACTGAGAGACCCCCTGTTGCTACCCGATACCTGTTACCCGGCTTACCTCTGACTATCCTCCGCTTGCTGCCTGCCACCGACCTCGGCCTGTCTTGACTAACCTTCTGCCTGCTGCCTTGTTACCGTTCCTGCCCGCCTGTGTCCGACCTGGCTCGACTCTGACTATCCTTTGCCTGCTGCCTGGGTGACGTTCCTACCTACCAGCACCCTACCCGGCCTGCCTGAAGACCTGCCTGTGTCCTGATCTGCAAGACACCTTCCTCCCTGTTCCGGTGGTCCTCCTACCCTACGCTGATCCTGGTCCCAGCTTGCTTCTGGTTCCCGTCTGCTACTTGGAATTCGGACCAGCCCTGGCATTGTGTCCTCCCAGGCACTTGTGCCCCTTCTGTGCTCCTGAACATCTGTCTGCTCTACCAGAAGTTCTTGAGCCAGAGGAACACGAGAGGCCGCTCCCTGCATCCGTGGGCTCAACCACCAGGTACGTGACAGTAACCTTCGAAACGTGTTAGCTGACAGGGACCCTGGTGAGGTCCTCCTTGAGCTAGAGGCTGTGGCAATGTTGGGAGATTGTAGCCACTTGTGGTGGCTTGATGAGGGAGTTTACTACCTAAACTTGTGAGTAGTTAGATTTATTGAAGACAAATAAAATGAAATCTATGTTGGATAATGCACTAGGCCAGTGTACCTCTGCTTTGCTCTGCTTTGTGAACCCCAGCCAAAAAAAAAAAAAAAATGGCGTAGGGTCCCCTCAAAATCCATACCAGACCCTTGAGGTCTGGTATGGATTTTAAGGGGAACCCTAGCCAAAAAAAAAAAATGGCGTGGGGTCCCCCTCAAAATCCATACCAGACCCTTATCCAAGCATGCAACCTGGCAGGCCGCAGGAAAAGAGGGGGGGACGAGAGCGGCCCCCCCTCCCGCCTGAACCGTACCAGGCCACATGCCCTCAACATTGGGAGGATGCTTTGGGGGTCTAAGACCCCCAAAGCACCTTGTCCCCATGTTGATGAGGACAAGGGCCTCTTCCCCACAACCGTGCCCAGTGGTTGTGGGGGTCTGCGGGCGGGGGGCTTATCGGAATCTGGAAGCCCCCTTTAACAAGGGGACCCCCAGATCCCGCCCCCCCTGTGTGAAATGGTAAGGGGGTACAAAAGTACCCCTACCATTTCACCAAAAAAGTGGCAAAAATTTTAAAAATGACAGGAGACGGTCTTTGACAATTCCTTTATTAAAATCTTCTTTCTTCTTTCTTCATCCTTCGGTTTCTTCATCTTCTCCTTCCGTCATCTTCTTTCATCTTCTTCTTCCTCCGATCCGCTTCTTCTTGCGCTGGTCTTCTCGTCCTTCTCGTCCGGCATCTTCTTCCGTCGGCGTCGGTGTCGGTGTCTCTGTCTCTTCTTGGGCCGATCCGCGCAATGGGAGGCTCCCGCTGTGTGAGGCTCCGCTCCGTCTGACAGGAATTCCATGATGGCTTTCCCCATGACGTCAGAGGGGGGTGGGGTCACCAGGTGCCCTCCGTTATAAAAGACCTGTCAGACGGAGCGGAGCCTCACACAGCGGGAGCCTCCCATTGCGCGGAGCGGCCCAAGAAGAGACAGAGACACCGACGCCGACGGAAGAAGATGCCGGACGAGAAGACCAGCGCAAGAAGAAGCGGATCGGAGGAAGAAGAAGATGGAAGAAGATGACGGAAGGAGAAGATGAAGAAACCGAAGGATGAATAAAGAAGAAAGAAGATTTTAATAAAGGAATACTGTCATTTTTACAATTTTTGCCACTTTTTTGGTGAAATGGTAGGGGTAGTTTTGTACCCCCTTACCATTTCACACAGGGGGGGGGATCTGGGGGTCCCCTTGTTAAAGGGGGCTTCCAGATTCCGATAAGCCCCCCGCCCGCAGACCCCCACAACCAATGGCCAGGGTTGTGGGGAAGAGGCCCTTGTCCT